>UXGD01004127.1:0-18033 GCA_900474315.1 Torymus auratus
TAAATAGTTGCCGTTTTAAGAAAAGGTTTTTTTAAAGACTTTTTTCAAAATAAAGCTAAAAGTGACCAGAACTTTAGCTGTTTTATCGTTAGCGTCTAATATTACAGCGTTCTTCATATTTTTATACTCAAAAACCTATGCCAAAGTTTCAGCCGAATCTGTGATCCGGATCTCTGAGACTCTCCTAGTGAGAAATGCATGATCTTATAAAATTCATCGAAGAATGTCTAACTTAATTTTCTGATTGACCTCATCCTTTTGGTTTCAGTATTGATCCATCTGAAAATAAAGCATCAGTTTAAAAATGCAAAAAGGAGGTACGCTAATATCATAACTAATAGCAATTCGTAAAACATATCAACACTGAGAAAAAATAGTTATGTAAAAATTACCATACTATTTTGTAAAGCTAATACTGAATATAAAAAATCCAAAAGTTACTATTTCCTATAGAAATTTAGGTTAGAAATAGCGTGACATATTGGAAAATTTGCAAAATGCATTATAAAATTTCCTAGATAGTGTTTTTTTTGGGTTTTAACAATGTCTAGTAACTTTTCAAGGCGGTAATATTTGTAAATTTTGTTGAATTTTTTTTCACTGTGTCAAGCTCTTATCGCATATAAGTACGGCTCTGACAACGATACTGTTCGGTTGATTTTCTTTTGGCTGAATTTTGTAGGTACAGTAACTGTATGCGTACAGTTGTGAGAGCCGTACAAGATACACTGAAAGCACTAATATATAGAGTTCTTTTGTCGAAGCATTAAATAACCATATATGCGTTAAAAATACTTTTTCTTGGGAAAAAATAACGAATCTCATAAAAAAATCATTACCAGTTTTAGTTATGTGTAATAGTATCTATTTACAATAGGAGAACGTAATCGTTGCATTTATCTTTATAACAATTTTCAATGCAATAGCATGCAAGTCAGAAGTACGCTAGAGTTTTTCATAAAAGAAAAAGGTCTTTTCAAAACACGTCGTTTAACAAACATACAGCGCTCACGCACAAGCACACATACCGTAAAAAACATGCTAAAAGATTCGCATATAAAAAATCTGGTGCTGCGAACTTGAAAATATGCGATAGAAGAGCTACACCTGAAGCACCGAGTCCCCCATCGGATTCACAACGAGGTGGTGACACTGTTGGCCAGACATGAGAACCCCTGTCAAAGTGGCGTAATCAGGAAGCGTTTACCCCGAGATAGAAGTGGATCGCGAACGGAACAGTGATTACGACGGTTTTACGCGTACAGGATGAGAGGACAAAAGCCGTGAAGGAGACGTGCCGCTTGTGAGAGGAAAGGAGGGAAGGCAAAGAAAAGTAGAGAGTTCGCGAGGAAGCGTCGCTAGCTGAAAACGAGGCCGTTCCGATACGACACCCTTCTGTTTTCTTGTTCCTGCGTCTTTCTATCCTCTCCTTTCTTCTGTCTCCTTTTGTCCAGCTTCCCTGTACGTAGCTTTTGTACTTCTATGTCCAGCTTTGTTTATCAAGTCATTGTCGCGGCTATTTGACATTAGGTTATTCGAGATAATTCGGATATACACCTTATTCGGCAATACACATATTTCATCGACCCCACTTTATGAGAATGCATAATTAGACATATAATTAGTTAAATCACATGGAAAATAGGCGGCTTATAAATTATTTCACAATTTTCTAAATCAATTTCACTTATTTATAAGAGAATTAATCCGAAAAGTGGCCGCAATAGCTAGTTTTTTATTTAGCTGGGCTAATTTCATTTATTAAGTGTCCGAAATTTTTCCTTAGTAATAGATAGTATTATATATTTTTGTCAATTTCAAATTGCAAAAAGAAACCGTCTAACATGATGGATTATAACTTGTCTTCACAATTTACTGGTGAGAAATCAGTTGATAATAAAAATTAGTTTTCTAGATATCTATAGTGTTATATATTGATCAATAATTTTGTGTTTCATAACCAAAAGGAGATTTGCAAAATTTAGCTTTTTTTATATTCTAGATATTTTTCAATTCTTTAAAATAACCTTAAAAGAGCTTCGAATTATCTACATTTTCTTATTTAAAAAACACAAATATTTGTTTAAATGAACCAGTTTTTCCCTGAGTTCATGATTGTATCTTTAAATCAGTCCAAGATAGTAGATTATAACTAGCGGTAAAATATTCCTTTAATGTAACAAAATTATGTTCTCAGCTATAGCATCAAGATCTGTAATTTAACTCACATGCACGAAGCTTGCATGTAAAAACACTATAGACCAAAACAAATTCAAAAGTGCTAATAGTTCGCTCTACAGTGAACTATATGTTTTGTGTGTAGGTAAGAGACAAATGGAAGGCTGCGTGCAGAGAAAAGTGGAACGGTGTACTAAATTGATTTAAAACTTTGAACTCGTCGTTGTCGCCATCGCCGTCGCCGTCGTCTTCGCCCCCGTAGTTTTCTCTCTTTCTGATTCGCTTATGAGCGTTTATGAGAGATAGAGAGCCGAGGAGTAGCCCCGTTAATCGCGGCCCAAATAGCTCCCGCTGTACCAAGTTTCAAGTTTAATCTTTTCGTTCGCGCGCTGGGTAGGGTGAGACTTCTAGGGGGGAGGGTGGTTGGCACGAGAGCACAAATTGAAATTAGTTGAAGAGAGGGAGAGAGAACCGACGAAGGTGCGGGAGATCAAAGTGGATTGGACGCGAATTAACGCGAAGTAAGATAAAATGAAAGGCGTTGGTGAGAAATTTGCTCGGCGAATAAGCCGCACCCGCTACCGCAACAGACTTACTTTAGTGTGATAATGTCGGAAAAAGGGGACCGCCCACGATAAGATTGTTTAATTTTTTAGCCAGCAGTAAGCACACTTTTCAGAGGCTTTTGCACTGTGTGTGTATATAAACCAAATGTTCAAGAGAAATAAGGGCTCAATATATTTCTGGAACGTTATTAAATGAGTGGACGGCTTTTCCAATAACCAAATTTTCATGGATTTCAAGTTTGAACACATAGCCAGCAACATTCGTTAGCTAAAAATATTGTTATTCGTAACTTGTAATCACTACTATTTCAATAAATGGAGCGAATGAATAGAAATAGTATAATACTAGAGAAATATGTACTGCACGAAGTATTACCAAAGGAACATAAATAAATGAAGTTTAAAATAAATACCAGTTTATTATTTAAAGAACTTCACAAATATTATTATATAGATGAAATGATCAATAAATAGTATATATTTATTTCACTGAAAACATTGTCAATTCATTTTAAATTCTGATTTTCGATAAATGGATTGTAGAGAAAGTGTTTTTCCGTGTATGAATATTTATTTGAAGTCATAGCAATTCAAAACTACTTGTTATCAGAATATCTAGTTATTCAAAATAATAAATACATGTAGCTCAAATTTCAGACCAATTTATTTCATTTTATGTTGACCAGCAATATTATTAAAATATACGATATTTTAATAATTTAATTTAATATACGGCAACATCATATCGCATCACTTAAAAATAAATATAGCAAATGTTTTTCGAGAACATTTTTGCTCTGTTAATCTTGCCAACGATAATGATCATCACAAGATAAAGTAGGAACAGAAGTATCAATGAGTTCAAATTATACGAATCACTGAGTGTTATTGTAACAGTTACTCTAAACTCTCTCAAAACACATCCATTAAGTCTCATTTTCATAAATATATTATAAATCACCTAATTCTCAAAAATCTATCATAACGTATATTGTGTACGGAATAATCGGAATTTCTAGATAGGCGGGCAAGTATCAACATCTGTGTGTGCATGTCCCAAAGGAGGCCTTATTTAATTTTAAAAGTGCACCCCATAAACCTGTCCTGTCATTTAAAGTACTAGAAAATGGAAATTACGTGCACAACGCGCACGTGTGGTTTATTTGCTTTTGTTTTTTTATTGAGGTTGATCTACATTGAGGATTTTTGCGGTCATTGGAGAGTCGATTTCTGGTACCTAAAAATGAAGTCCCGTGTTCCTAATTTCAACTCATAGGTCCTTTTTCTTGAGATATGGGCAATTTCATCTCAAATATTCTCTATTTCGTTAAAAAATGATGTCTATTGTATTGACTGTCTCATTGCAAGTATTTAAGATACGAAAACAAGGGAGAAAAATTATAAAACTAGATAGTAAAAACTAAAGTTTCAGGTCTGATTCGTTAAAAAATGTTGATTTTTTCAGGAAATTATAAGCAATCAAAGATAGCGTAAGAAAATGATGAAAAATTTGTCTTTATTTCAAGCCACTAAATGGATTGTATTTTTAACCATTTTCTTACGCTATCTTTCATTGCTTATAATTTCCAGAAAAATCATCCTTTTTTAACGAAATAGAGGACATTTGAGATGAAATTGCCCATATCTCAAGAAAAAGGACCTATGAGATGTAATTAGGAACACGGGGCTTCATTTTTAGGTACCAGAAATCGACTCTCCAATGTCCGCCAAAATCCGTTTTCCGGAGGGTGCGCATTCTCCTTGTAAGTGAAAAACAACTATAAACGTGGTAGTAGTGTACTAGCATTTACAGAATCTATTTTAAAAAATAATTACACTTTGTGGGCATTTTCCTTTTAAAATATATTAATTTTATTTAATTTTCACAAAATAGCTGTACGACAATATTATTTCAATAAAATAATTGTATGTACCATAGTATTGACTCCTTTTAACGTAGGAAAAGTTTCAAAAGTATGAATTTTGCCGCAATGTAATTTAAAATTGTAATTCGACGGCTGAGAGGAAGAAAAACATATCTCACCTCGCGGATGAAGAACGACGTATCTCGCCGCGAGGATGAAGAATGACGTATCTCGGCGCGAGGATGAAGAACGACGTATTTCGATGTATACTGGCCGTGTACTGGCCGTTAAATTGCCGAGATACGTTGTTCTTCATCCTCGCGCCGAGATACGTCGTCGTTCTTCATCCTCATGCCGAGATACGTTCTTCTTCCTCCCATCCGTCGAATTAGTAGTAAGAATCAACTTTGGTCAGACACCATTATAATACTTATTTACAGATGAAAAACAACATAAAGTACATTTACTACCTTTTATAGCAGTATCCTTTCTAGTTACAATTCATTTAATTTCATTATGTTAAGTAAAAAGTATAGAAACAGGATAAATATCAATTATTTTCAAAAGCTGTTTCCACATTAAATGAATTCAATTGGCAAAGATCATGTAATGATGCATCAGTTATTGTATTCTGTTACATAAACAAAACGACGAAGAGCCAGTAAATGCTTCATAATAAGCCTTAATCCTCTTTCTCTGGATAAGGGCAGCACGAAGCTTTGATAAGCTGGCGAGAATTAAGGAATATCCGGAGATTGGGAGGGCGCACGTGGATATACCGGCGAATCTCTCTACTCTATCAATATACCACATTCGAGAGTTTCATCCTCTCTCTTCCGCCCTCTCACTCTTTTCTCTCCCTCTCTGTTTCTTTCACCTCATCCGCACGAAAGTGGAGTGTATATACACAGACAGAAAAGATGGATAGACAGATAGATAGAGAAACAGAGAGAGACAGAGAGAGAGACAGAGAGAGAGGGAGAGAGAGAGAGAGAGAAGGAGAGGGAAGAAGAAAGTTGCCTCCATGGAGCTGACTGACTGGTCGCAGCGTCTGGCTGCGAGAGCTACGGCTAAATTGAAAGTATAAATTACAGATAAGGAACGGTATCCGTGTGCTCGCACTTTTCTAGGATAGATCGAGCCGGCAAAAAGCGAGGAAAAAACCCGCAGGAAAGAGGAGAGCGGGTGGGAAGAAGATAGCAGGACTTGGGCGAAGTTAGAGAGCTCCGGCGGTAGCCCCGCAGTCTATCGGTTATGCTTCGCGCGTGATGCTCTTTCTGATCAGGCTAGCGCCGCTGCCTCGCTCCGTTTTTAGCAGCCAAAGAAGATGCTCGTACATCCTCACCAGATAGAGAGATACTTTTGGGAATCATCCTCTATCTATTCGGAACACGAGGTAAGCGAAATATTTCCGTCGACAGTAAAGCCTCGAGAGAAACGGGGAAACATATCGCGGCCCCGTCAGGGCGGTTGTACAGGCTTGGTTATTTTTAGGAGTGAAGAAGAAACTCTTCTACTCGACTCAACCAAACTATGCCCTGAATCTTAATATTGCTGCTCATTTCTACAGAGTTAGGTGGTATACGAATGTGAGTATCTTTTGGGCAGATTTCGTGAAATGGTAGGTGTTTGTGTTTGACTTGTAAAGGAGGCTATGTTAATCCCTCAGATAAATTTATAATTTGTCTTATGTCTTTTTCGAAGTGAATAAATTAAAAACTAATATATGAAAATAACAACTCAGATTTCATCATCAGGAAATTTCAACGCAAACGCATTTTACTAAAAAAAATAAAATAAAATAAAGTAGTTCCTTTTCTTTTAAATTGTCTATTGAAACTTGTTTCATTAATGAAGTAACGATTTAAATATGACTTTTAGGAATAATTCATCAAATTTGTGAGTAATTTACCAACAATTCATTTCGTGGGCACTTTTTCTCGAAATATCACCTGTACAATTTTAAATATTCATTATTTAGCTACAAAAGGTGCATTTTCAATTGACTACAAGTTTGCAATTATTTATGTTTCAAAAACTAGCGAAGAAGACCATAAAAGTAGATAGAAACAAGTTTCTTAAACTTCTGTTCGTTAGGGAATGTTGATTAATTCCTTAGGAAGTGACACAAACAATCGAAAATAGCACAAGAAAATATCTCCGAAAACAATCATTAGAAAAAGGAATCATTTTGCATGCACCCTTTATATTTATTTATACCTTTGTGAGGAATCAACATTTTTCGGTGAACAAAATCTTGAATCAAAGTTTTTTCTGCCTACTGTTATAATCTTTTGCAACCAAATAATATTTGCGATTAGGTAGCTCATATCTCGAAAAGAGGTTCATTGAAATAAATTACGGATAGCAAGCTCCATGTTTGGATAGCAAAATCCGTTTTTAAAAGCTGTAATTAATACTTTCTTTGTTTATCTACCTGAAGCTTGAAGTTGAAAATTTAGATCCTTTATTATTGAATTCGCTAAAGTATCAGCAATTTAATATATTAATAAGATTAAATAATTTTCAGTGCATAATTTGGATGTGTCTGACTAACTGATTTTGAATAAATTTTTACCGACCAAAAAAAGGATTCGTCAAATTTTTTTTTATTTTAATTTTAGATACTTTCCTGGATCAGAGCTTCAAATATAAGAATAACTCTATTAGTGATCAAGCTGATGGAAAAGGATAAGCTACTTTCAATATAGTGAATGAAATAATGAGTTACTTTAATAATCCAATTCACAAAGAAAAATAGTTTAAGTTTCATTCCTTCCCAATGAAAAATGATTTAAATTTAGAGAGTAGAAAAACGTTAGGCGATATTATAACCTCCTAATGTTGTTATTTCACGTTTTTGAAGTACAATAGGAGAGCTTAAAGAACTTGCAACACTTTAAAGCTACTGCTCCGCGTCGATGACTGTATCCTGCGCGTACAGGACATGGATGAGCCACGTATAAATTTCAAGGCAAACTCAGCTAAGTTTCTTTTAACCACGGCGGCCGTGCAGCGCGCACACTATTTACAAGCCAGAGAGCGGCCGAGTTAAGAGTCAGGCTCCGGATGCGCTAAACTTTTCGCACGTGCGTGGACTCGGGGATGCGGCGTCTTAAACAGCGTCGGTCTGCTGCTCCCCCTTCTCCCCTTCTCCTCTAGATCTCTATACATTGCTATAGAGAGAAGCTCGCCAGGGCGCACGACAAATAAAACATAATAAATCAATTAGACCTAATCTCTGACGCGGAATTGAGATTTAGAGAATGCGTGAAAGCGATTCGAGGATTCTCCGATGGCAAATCCGCTTTAAGCGGGGAACCGAACTTTTGGCGCTGCCAGAGCCAAGTCACGCGAAGTCTAATTACGCGCTGCCCTAATTATCTCACGGATTTTATTATCGATTTGATGTCGCGTATGTGGACGTATGTGTACGGAGACCCCGTCGATTCTCTGTCCTCCTCTTTGCAGCTCTTCTTTACGCTTAATTGAGAAACGATCGCTGGGATCTAAATGGACGTCCCTCGGATGATGCTTCAAGTTTTATTCAAAATAATATGGGATTAATTCTAAATGCAAAATAACTATACATTGTCTATCTATAACTAAAGTTTATAAGCACATCCTTCTTTCATCAGTTCGACGATTAAATTAAGCACTAGGGTTTTAATGATCGGTTACTATAATAATGAATTGAAGAGCTATATATTCAAACTATATAGAGCTATATATAGAAAACATAATATAGGTGTGCCAATATATTGACATGAACAAATATAAAACAAGTAGATGAAGTGTAAATAGACAGTACTTTACTGACTCTAAAATTATTTCAATTATTCTTGTATTATTTTAATAAATCTTCATTCTAATAATTTTCAAGTATGCACATCTGTAACGAGATATATTTCATCATTTGAGCCTCTACAGACAAAGAGTTATAATATTACTAAAAATATTTATCAGCAAATCCGCTTCATGAAAAGATTGCCTTTTAAAGGAGTGCATAAAACTTGAATTTTTGTACTTGGTTTGTATGCGCTAAGCTCTTATTTCATATGGTCTATTCAGAGCATGCGAGAAACGCAATGCATGCACAGATCATTTTACTTCGCGCACCCTTCTCCATGAACAGGAATGTATCCTTTTCATCCCTGTCAGTATTCGATCAATCTGCAAATCAGTTGTCTCGTGCTCCGCAGTATGCTTTTGCCTTGCATCCCAAGCCTACTCTGACTTATTAGGAGAGGGTTAGGGGTCTGGATCACGGATTCGGCTGAAACTTTGGGGTAGATGTTTGGATGGAGAAATATGAAGACTGATGCAATACTAGACCCTAACGCTAAAAAAACTGAAGTTCTTAACATTTTTAGCTTTCTTTTGAAAATAGGCTTAATAAAAGCCTCTTCTTACAACAGTAACTATTTATACTCTGGAGAGTCTTAAATATTATTTCAAAAATAAACAATACAGTTCTTACAGCGTAAAATTTTATTCAGTGTATACCAAAGTTTTATCCTAATCCGTGATCCAGGCTCCCGAGCCTCCCCTAGTTAGTAGTATCCTGTATCTTCTGTAATTGCAGTGATTGTGAGGTAAAGAGTTTCCACGGTTCGCTAATGCCTCCAGTGCCCTTACAAGCGAGGTAGGCGACACGCCTGGGGCTCTTCTCAGAGTAAGAGCTCGTAATATTTCTAGTATTTTCTTGACGCCAGTTTACTTCTCTCGCATACGATGCTAAACACAAGAATAGAAACACAATAGCCCAGCATAGGGATAGAAATATTCTAGAGTTAAAGCTCCATGTACTGCTAAATACCTTCCTGCACGTCTGATTTCTTTGGGCAAAGATGAGTTTAGCTTAGGATAGCTTCTCCAGTGTCGATAGAGGAAAATAGACCATCTGGAGCACACCTTCTGACAACTCTTGAAAATGTAATGCCACAAAGCTTAGACCTTGGTCTGCATCTAACAGCAACTAAGCATACTTCCAAACCATTTAATCTGTGGTTCGTATACTCTTTTTTTTGCTTCTCTGAAAACAGCCTCCGAGTACAATTAAACGCCATGATCAAGCCTTCTTTCAGTTTCAATATGATATACTATAGAGTCTAAGGTACCTCGTTGTAGAGGTGCCTCTCCACTAAGCTCTTTAATGCTTTAAAAATGAAAACTCTGCTCTTGATAAGTAGCTCAATGAGCAACTCAAGACCCCTTTGTACAAAAGACTGAGTGCTCTGTCGGTCCGAATTATAAAGGTCTTAAAGCTGTTAATAATTCGCCTAGTCTTTTCAGCGATACTATGTAGAACATTGAATCCTATATTATTCTCCTTGACTCATGTATCTCAAAATTCATCGTGCAAACAAGGCTTCAAACCAAACCTCAGATTTTTTAGCGAGCCTGAATTTAGGCTCAACCGTCACAGAGATGTGGCAATCCCGTAAATGTCTTCATCCTTTTTTATATTTAGCATTAAAGCAAGACTTGTATTGTCGGTGGATTTTATTCGTGGTGTTTTTCGATCCCTACTTTGCGTTCTTTAAATAGTAATATAAAGAGATTCGTCATGCTTCTTTGTAGTTGGTGAAGAAACATTTTTTCTCATTGTCACATATAATAGATGAGGTAATTAACATTCTACATAAATAGAATATTATTGTTACTCATTTCCTAAGGTTCATTTCTAACAGGAGATCATTTTCTTTTGACATTTTCAAAAACGATTTAAACAAGATTACTTTATATGTACTTTTATTAACACTTTCGCATTGGATAATTTATATGACAGTGTTTATTAATACTTCAAACTTGAAATTAAAAAATAAAATTTTATATATTATTTCTATTTTCTTGGATTTTAAGGAATAACAACAATCAAGCGTAAGAATATGTTTGTTTTAAGCGTTTTTTTAAGAGCATAAAAATGAAAGAAATTAACAATAATTCATGACCCATATATAATAATTATGCCAAAATGTTATGATATGATATAAAACATAAATATGAGAATATAATAACGTAAATGTAAAGTTTAAAAATTCCAAGTTGTATAAATACAAACGACCTGAATCTCATAAGTTGAGAATAAATTATCAGCATATTAATGTTTATCCCGTTTATTTCTATTTTCTCGAAATCAATAAAACATAAAAATGATTCGCCGCGGCCGCTGTTATATTTCGGTTACTATAGGATTATAAATGCGTGCTACGCGTGCAGATGGCTTTGACCAATAAGAGATAACGCTGTGAAATTGGCTCTATATATTTCAACCAATAATATTTTTGATAACGCTCTGAAGTTGGCAATAAAGCTTCAATTCTATAACTAATCGTCATCATCTGCTTTATTATATAGAGGATCATTGCCTCTCTGATTTCTCGAATGCCATCTTCTATAGGTAATGAAGCTAATATGTAGCTGAATTATTAAATTCAGAAATGACATTGTAAACTAAGTAACATAGAATAGTTGCACGCTAACTAGACTATAGCTCTCAAAAGTGCACGCGGATCAAAAGCTCGGTCAGAAGAGGGAGGAGGGGTAACAGGGGGGTAATGTCTATGGAATGACTCGAGACTTGGGAAAATCACGGCCGTTAACCCTTTTTAGGATGCAAAAGGCCAGCGCACGACAAAGGCACCCTGGAGGAACCTTCGTAATACCTCTCTCTCTCTCCTCTCGTTCTCTCTTCCTCTCCCTCGCAGTGTCTCCTTTCCCGCTGCAGCGGATAGTGTGCGCGAGCGGCACGCGCGCGACGCCCCAAGAATATTAAATTCTCGCTCGTCGCATAAATTAAAAGATAGCGGTTTCTATTCCGGCTGCGTATAAATTTTGCGAGAAGCGCGTGGAGAAGGGGGCCCGAAGAGTTTCTTTCTCCCTTCGCTCCCTCCTCCCCTCCCCCGGGGAACCATTCATTTTGGCGCGCGAAACCGCGACGCGCGACGCGTCGTTCACGTAAGATCGAGAATACCCGCCGTAATTGTTGTGGGCGCGTGCGTTATGTGGGTCAGTGATGTCGCAATGTCAAGTTATGGGGTATGGGAGGATAAAGTTAATCTCTGATGAATTGTGTGGAAAGCCGTCCGCATCGGCTAATCTTCGCCTGTAATAGTATAATGTCTTTTTTATGACAGAATAATTTATGAAACGAATATTTTATAGTAGATGAGGTGTATGAAAATATATGCCTTATGCTTTATTGCGTTTCGTACTTAACACAGTTATATAACAAAATCTACAAAAAAAAAAGAAAATTACTATTGTTGTATCTTTCTATTTGCAATTAAAAAATAATGATTTCTTTAAATGTTACGTTAGTTTAAAATAAGGTTAAGACGCATAACATACAATAGGAAGTATCAGAGAGGCGTACATCTTAATTTGTTTTAGCCCATCACACAATAAGTAAAAGAGAGCATACTACTTTTAGTTAATTTGCTTTTTTGAAAGTTTATACATAGTGTTTCGTGAATGAGACAAATCATACGCGGAAAGTATATAACGTCCACATAAGCATGCACACAAACAGGTAGACGCCACGCTTTGAAATTATCTAATTAATATCATAAGAACGTTTTATTTATATAAAATAAAATGTAGCCAGAAATGATTCTCAGTTTCTGACTGAAAAATGTACGCAATCTCTACGAATGGTTATCACATTTTTTTTGGAGGTAATATTGTTAATAACGATACAAAGTACGTGATAATATGTCATTCATCAAACTATAAATATAATGATAATAGTCTGTATAATATTGTCGAAAAGAAAATTTTATCTGTGTCATTTTAATGTAGGCTTCAAATAAAACATTCTACTAATTTAAATACTTTGAAATTGCATTTTTCCAAGCAATTGAGTATAATGATATATGACTCCGAGAGGATGGGAAATTTATGTGAATCAGACACAATCGATATAATGTTCATTGAATTTCCTCTGGCAAGTCTCTTAAACGACGATAAATTTCATTTCATTAAGATATATTTTACAGATAAAAACGTGTCATTTCTTGCTTCAAACGTGAGCGCATTACAGATGCATTACATCATCCCAAAACATGACGAAGAAGTGGGAAAAGAATAACATTCTCGGTTGATTTCCTATCTATACTACAGGCGAAAAATCCGTGCCGAAAATGCAATTTACCTGCGTATAAATCTCCTCTCGGCCCCAGCGCGACGGACCGCGGGCGGCCGCTGCAGCTCGATTATACGAGCGCTTTGTACGGGCCGGGACGCGCTATCAACGAAGGCATAAAAAAGTCGCTTGTTATCGCGGTGGGGCCGCGTAATACAGACAGGCCGCTGCTTGGGTGATAATCCTTTTTATTAGCGAACACAAAAACTTTCGCATCGGTGCAAGCTAATTAACCTCGGAAAATCTTTTAAAATTGTACCAAGGGAATTAAAGCTCCCCCCGTTGCGGCCTCTCTCTCTCTGTGCACGCGGTTGTATGGAGAGCTTGCTCTCCTCCCTCCAGAAGGATTAAAACGCATTTAAAATTCAAAAGCTTGCCGCACCCGCCACGTCATTGCAAGGTCGTGAAATATACGACTCATGGCCGGAAGCTCATTGTCCCTGGCCGCGCTGCTGCTAGGGCGGGGGGAAAAGGAGTTATCACTGATTCATGAGACTTTCGCGAGAGCCCACGATTCACGTTATATAATTTTCTCTCGCTCGCTCTCTCATTCTCATCAGTATATTATTTTTTCATTCGTGCGCGACGGCCGGGTATATAATGTGCGTGCATATTTAAAACTCACTCACGGAACCACGTCACTGCGCATATAATACTTTCGCTCTCTTTTTTCCAGCTCCGCGCGGTGTGTCCGGCTTTTTCACTGCTGCTAGCTCCGAATGAGTTATTTCGCGGTCGGTTTCGTTTTGCCCTTTTTAATCATAAAGAAGCGGGAGGCGAAGGCCTGGAGACACAAGAAAATATAAAAGAGGGAATATCGTTGCGGCGCTACACCCAAGAGAGCAGCGGCGGCCGCCTCCCGCGCGTAAAAGAAATGAATTCGGGATTCGTGGTCGAATGAGTCGCAGCAGCGGCTTCTTATTATTTATTTCTCTTGTTTTTCCCTCTCCTCCCTCTCTTTCAATTCACTCGACTCTTGGATCCTTGAATTTCGTGTGTACGCCTCTCGCGAGTTTTTGTATAAACACGTACCTATTAATTTGCAATATTTTAGGCCATTTTGCTACTTTCCACATAGTAGCGATTATTGGGAGGTGCAAAAACGGGAGCAGAGAATGAAAAAAAGAGGGCGTCTCTCTCTCTCGTTTTCTCATCTCACTCACAGCTCTCGGGATGATGTTTGAGCGCATTTGAATATCAGGAAATGAAGCCTCCTGTCCCAGGGGCTGCCGGCGTGCCCCTCCCCGCTCTCTTTCTCTCTTCCTTTTTCTGCGCGTCGCATCTCGGCGGCGGTGGTAACACCGGCAGTGCCATTTGAATAATACTTTGCATTTAAATGCTCGGCCCGATAAAAGAAAGCATCACGCCACTTGAAATATCCTATTACGAGCCATTATCTTACGCTAGTCGACCGGCGAATTTTCCCCCTTTCTCTCTCCCTCTCTCTTTTTTCCTCGCGCGCTCTATCTATCCCGCTCTCTTTCTCCTATTCTCGACACTTATCCGCTGGTGGGTGCACCGATAATAATAAGGTTGCTTACCTTGGCTCCGCGAGAAAGGGGCGTGACTCTATATACCGTTGAAAGTTTTATAAGGCACGCGAGACTCGTCGGGTCAGAATGGAAGCGAGATTGAATTGCGGCGGCCCGTTGAGATGCAGACGCGTTAAAATAGTCGAGGCTGTCGATAGGTGCACGCCGATCCAAGAGACGACGCGTAGGTACGTACTCTGCCGCGTATGCCACTCGCTTCGAACGTGACGCTAGCTGCTTCGCATTCCCTGGGCTGACGCTGTTTCGAGCTTTTTTCCACCCGGGATTAATTCCGATTCTTATTTATTCGTCCGTCTGAGGGTTACGATTCGCTGGAAAGGATAAAACCATTAACGAGGCCGTTAAACATTTGAAGAAACTATTTTTTTTTCTTCGGATGTAGTTGGGAGAAAGTTGAAAACTACAAACAAATTTATTTTTGAAAACGCTTTGTTAGGTCCTATTTTTCTATACAAATATCATATTGAATTACATTCAATAAACCTATAAACAATAATAAAGTTCTAGGTTAAAATGTTGTATGTATTGTATAAAAGAAAACTTTTTACTTGTAGGGCAACCTCAGCACGGGCTTCAGAGATACAGTTAGCACCATATGCAATCCTATATATAAATTAGTGATATCATAGGATCTATAATTTTTTTCTTTGTAAAACATCCGCTAAACTAAGATCTGCGAGTTAAAATATGAAAAGACAGTAAAATGAAATATCGTTTTTATTTATGCTGAAAGAAAGCTGAAGTCAACATTGATATATCCATTTCCGGACTGATATCTGTCGGCGAATTTTCACGCGTTGTCATGAATATCAAAACACATTGGATCGAGAATGCGATGACGCATTAGCATGAACCCAGTTATGCAAAGAAATAGAAAGAGCCGGGAAAAGGAGGAGGACGAGCGAGATAAGGAATAGAGCGCGAAAGTGCGACCCCTCCGTCGCAGCTGTCGGGAGACTGGCGCTGATGTTGCCTGCCGAGAATGAACTGGTGAGAAGCGCCTTGGCTATGGCTGAAAAAGAAAGAACAGAAGGAAAGAGACTAAGAGAGATGCGACTTATATGCCATTCAATAGACAGGAGATTCCGAGCGCTCGCACGCTTCGGCTTCCATCAGTAGCAGATGGCTCCTCGCCCTATTGACGTGCGCGTCAGCCTTTCGAGCGCGCGCGCCCGATTTTCGCGAGATCGCTGCAACTCTCGCTTATTTCGTCTCTTGTCCTCCGGCATTTCTTCCTCTCCGTGCCTCTGATTTTTCTCTTAGCCGAGATAATGAGACATTAAACTATATAGTATTAGCAAGTTTCGAGAACAGTTTATTTATTTTATTTATTAAAGAATTGGAAAAATTATACCGCACTTTTAGTATTAAAATATGATTAAGTGTCATAAATTCTTTAAATAAAAAGTAAGATTAAAAATTGGTAATCGGCTATTCATATATATGGAAAAACATAAAACAATTTTTTCAAAGAATCTCAATCAGTATAATTTTACCACGGTTGTGAGAAGTCGATGACTTTTTATTTTGATGAGAATTCTACGATAACGATAGTGTATAAAAAAATCTTTTTATGGATTACGTTCGGCACGTCAATGAACGTGATATTGAGAAAAACGCGTTTAATGTAAGTGCACAATATGCCTTCAACTTTCTCAAATGGATCATTTTTTTGCTGCTTTATACAATTTTAACGCTCATAACCTCCATAATTTTTAATAAAGGCCTTCATTAAAAATATATGCTGTAGTAAAGGTAGCCATCCCTAAAAATGTAGTTGTAAATGTAGCTGTAAAAATGTACCACAGACAACGTGCTAAGCAGTTAAAGCTTTTATTATTGCTTTGCATCGTGGAACCAGCTGAAGAAGATGCTTGATTTCTTTATCGAATATTGGAGTGGCTTACTCCCTTGCACCATGAGTCGACAACTTCAGAACAATATGCGTCTTGCGAGTTTTTAATACCTGAAATTTAATGGAATACCTGGGGTAGAATGATTTTACTAATACGTTATACTGAATTTGGACGTAGGAGTATATAGATAGATCATAAATGACTGATAAACATAACTTTGTCAACTGTTACTTTTTAAGAATATTTCTCTTCGAATTTTTATGAGATCGAGATACTCTATCTCACTTGTTGACAATCACTTTTTTCAAAACATGTTGCTGTTTGAATTGTCTTATATGGATGGGATGTTTGAAAAGAATATGAAGAAGAAGAAAAAAGTTTCAATTAAGAAGAGATTTTTTAAACTTACGCACTTATATGCAGCGATATATATTGCATGGACCAGCACACGGAAAGAGAAGGCGAAGAAGATCAATGGAGAGCCAAAGCTTTGGGTTTCCGCTTACGCGATGTCTATAGAACGTCGAGGAACACTCGATGCGGAATTCTAGCGCACTCAAAAACAGATGCCGGCGATTCGATCGAGAAAGTCTTATTTTACAACTCTCTAATAGCGCCGTCCTGTTTTACTGAAAAAGGAAAAGGAGGTCTGCTTTTTCTCTTTGGGTCGTAAAGTTTCTGAAATTCAAAGAAGGGAGGGAGCGAGAAGCACCCCCTTTTTATCCTGCTCGCTTTTTATGGGTAAACGTTAATTTGATAAAGGTGTTAGTTTCAGCTTTCCCGATTATCGCAGACCCACTTCAATGAACGGAGCTCTCGAAATGTGTTCATAAATATTCGTACCTACACTTTCTATAATAAAGAAAAATTAAATTTTTATTACGTAGAAAAATATTAACTTTACTTTTCCCTTTTTTATAAAGCTGTGATCAATTCTATCAATAAATTTGTATCTAATGGATTAGGTTATGATATATATACACCAGAAAATAAAGAAATTATAATTTGAATAATAAATTTAATTGAATGGTCTAAGAAAACTACTCTGCAAGTTTTCATAAGAACCTGCACTTGAAAGAAATGGTCATTTTTATCTTAAAAATACATGATGGAAAAATTTTTAACATTTGGAAAATATAAGTATTTTTAAGAAAAATCGCTTCGTATTCTTTATAATAAGGAATAAGATTATAAATATTTAGATTTATTTAGGTAAAGCAATATGTTGGTAAATGGAAACTTTTCCAAAGATATTTATTACCGCGTGAGGCAAAAATACTTTCGGCAAATCAATCCAGAAATTAACGCCATTTAGAAAATATAGTCTTATGAAAAAAATTTAATTCGTCATTATAATGGGTTCTATATAAAGAAGTAAAAATGCTTAAAAGAAAACAAAAAGTAGCCAATTGAAAAAATATTTTTCCTTGAAAATAACAGTTAATTTTATTTTATTAAGTTAAAATTAGTATAGTGTTTGGGATTATATTTTTGTTGGATGGAGTTGCGGAAAATATATATTCAGTCCGATCTCATTAATTATTCATTTAAATTTTATTAGCATGTAGAAGGTATCCGATGCTTCTCCTTGCAGATTATTCTGGATATTATTTAACGATGCTAACCAACTTACTTTAAATATCTGTGTACAGCAGCGCGACTGTGTCAGGCTGAAAGGTGAAATTGAGATTGAATATGGTGGATTGATGTATAATAGTAGTATTTATAATATTTAGATTGCATATACATAAACTATGATACAAAAATTTTATTTTTCTCATACGTGTCCATAAAGTAAGGTAAGTCGGGGTAATGCGGCCACTTCGCTAATTCGGCCATGTTTCTAGTTCGCTATCTTTACTTATCCGA
>UXGD01004128.1:0-18031 GCA_900474315.1 Torymus auratus
TATTTATAGTTTCTTCGTAGCCTGCGAGGGTTCTATAATGATAATCTAAAATACCATCAAGATGGATATATCTTTCGATCCGATCCCGAGATATTTTTATAATAATTCTTCTACTAAAGTTTTTGAAAAATTGAAAATTCCCATTGTAATAATTTTCATTCAAAAGGATATCATATGTAACAACTTTCACTTTAAAAATTAAAACTGCCTATAAAAAAGTGTTATTATATCATCTTTATTGTATTTATTTCGCGAGTGTAATAATAGTAATGATGATGAATTCATTAAACACACAGGAATTTAGTTCTTGAGCAAACAACAACATCAGAATACCTCTAAAAGAAGAGGAGGTCAGCACACAAAAAATCTAAATAATAAATTCCAATATTTCAAACCAGCATCAGCGCAATAAAAAAATCCGTCTACATTCAGAGACAGAACGTAAGCTTCCCACTTATCCGCAAAAAACTCACACTAACGACTCAATCACCGATCCAAAAAAAATCTCACTCCCGGACCTACGTCAACGGTCCAAACACAAGATTATACCGCGCTTACCGAAAAAAAACCGCTAAATTACTCTCCACGCAGGTTTTTCGCGTCTCTTGCAAAAGCCCTCCACACGTCAATAGGTACGACAATTTTTTCACATTAAAAATTCAGCAAAAAAATAAAGCCCCTATCCGACAAACTGCACAAAAGACATCCGGCGACTTGCGCGCATTTTTCCCATTTCGCAACGGACGCTCGCGTTGGTGTGCCCGGGGAACGGATCATTACGTGAAAATGCGCGATTTTTTTCTCTCTCGGGTCGGCAATTATTTTTAGAAAGGAACCGTTTTATACACGCGCCAAGTGCGCGAGAGCGCTAATGACATTCAGCTGCGCGCGCGCGGGTTTATGTGTCCGAAATTGCGATTGCGATCCCGCGCCGATTTATATCGCGCGCGGGAGTGCACACGGCATTAGCGTGATTCATGTCTTGTAATTGAGGCGTTTATCCCGGTAATGGCGCGGCCCGAAAGGTGTCGGGTGTATACGGAGTGGCGGTTTTTGTTGAGGCGGCCGTGGGGTTTCGGTGCTGAGGGTACGTTTGTGGGTGTAGAGGTGTATAGTTTTATACAAGTAATAGTATAGGAATATTTTAATTAACGTTTGGTATTATTATGCTCTTTGCATATTTCTATCTGACGGCCGATTTAAGTCAGTAGTGAGGGCTATTATTCTGCCGATTATGACTAAACATCTCCAATGCCCCTGCGTCTATATTGGCTGTTGAAGGGTAGTTTAATAACTTGCGATGAATATGTGACAATTGACTCAAACCTGACTGTTCTTTGAGCTCTTTGACTCTGTGCAACAGATTGTATAAATATTTCAGTTACATATTGTTAATAATTATATCTGTAATGTTTTTAATTTAACTGACGCAAATAAATCACCTATACGTATCTATATACATCCGAGTTTCTGGTGGAACCGACCATGCGTTTCGGCTTCGTCGCTTTGTATATATTTTGTACTTATTTTTTCAAAAGTGCATTGATGTGGCATGGAATTGTGAAAAAAACTGTTTCACTTATATGGGACAAAATGGTTCATTTCGACTTTGAGGTGTAATTTTTGCTCTAATAAACATAAACTCCTAAATGAAATTAATGAACTATAAAAAAACACATTGTTGTTGAAATTACGCAGAAGTTAAAATCTGAAGTACTCGGCATTTTTATTTTAGTAGATGTAAAACATAAAGAAAATTTCGTACTCTACTTAAAAAGTACGCACGCCATGCATCACTTTTATTTCAGACACTAGAATTATTATAAACGCAAGCATTTTTTAACTATTTGTAAATTTTATTTCACTTATGAAGTCCTGAAAATTCATTTACCACAAGAAATTTTTAACAAAAACTGGTGATGCTGATACACCCAAGAGATTTACTCACAGTTTCACATCTTCCAAGAAGAATCCGACCCACTGCGCATAAATAAACATGAACTTCGCATTACTCCAAACTGCACCAGCGCTTTTTTTTTTTTTCATTGCGTAAACCACATTGACACTTTGCAGAAACAAACGGCGCAGCGTCTATTAACAACAATATGGCATAACACCGCTCATCGGCCGTGTGACATAAGCGAATTTCAAAAATTGCATCAGGACTATGACCGGCCCGGGCACACAGCTGACGCTCAATCAAAATTGCGCAATCGCCACATTTGAATACAGCGCGAATTTCCAAAATTACATGATTGCCCGCGCGGAATAACTCGTGCGCCGATGATGGATAGTCCGACTTACACTTGCAAATTTTTTCGGGAATCATCGAAATGCCGGGAGAAAGGCGCGCCTTGCGGGAATAAGTTTCGCTCCGGCGGCAGATATCTAACGATTCGCCGGTTATAAGGTGGCACATGGGAGAGAGATTTGCGTTATTCTGCGGATTTTCATCGAAGTGATTACTTTTTCTCGATCGCAGTTCCCAGAAATAATCGAAAAATCGACTTTGATTGAAGGATTCATGATGAAAACAGGATTATGGTTTGAGAGTAAGAAAAAAAACATCGATGGTTAAATGTTAAAATTAGCTTTGAAAATGTTAAATTTTTCCATGAAATGTAAAGTTTTTGCGCCTTTTTTTTGAATTTCAAATATGATTTAAAAAGAGGTTTATGATGTTAAAATGTATAAGTTTGAAGTCTGGCAATTCACTTGCATTTTAACATATTTTGAATTTGACACAAATTTTTTAGATAGTTTTTTACATTTTTATACCGAATTATCAAGAAGTTGCATTAGAACAATTATATATACATTACTTTAATAATTTTGTAAAGATATACGAATTATAATATAATAAATTGTTAACTGCGTTCATTCGCTGATGCTGTTACCCTACTATTAGACGATCAATTTGAAAAACTAAAAGTCGTATCTATGAAAGATAATTGTCTGTCTTCCTGATCGTTATTTAAATTTTGAAAAGCATTTGAAACTTTATAAACTATGTATAGCCTCATTGCATAAAACTTGTAATAAAAATATTTCTACATAGTATATTCATATTATGTGCAGTACAACTATATAGTAATACATATAATGAGATTCAGTATATAATAAATTATCTCCTGAAGTAAATCTTTATCGTTAAGTGTTAATTTCAAATGTTTACTTTTTTACGAGATTATAACTCACGACAATTACTTGAAATTGAAAACGAGGATCGATTGTTCCGAGGCGATGGCATAATTCTTCTTCTACAACAAAACACCCATAAAAGATTGCATCACGTGAAAATCCTGCAAGAGATAACAGAATAATAATCATCTTCGTTACGCTTCGATCAGCATCTTTGCGAAACTTTTGTTTTTCATTATCTATGAACAAGCGATAAATTTATTGTTATTTTAATATACAATTATGTTTATGAAACGGTGAAGTGTGAAAACGAAATTGTTTCTTTTTATAGTAATTGCTACTGGTAATTTTTCAATTAACGATTTTGTTCTTATCAATATACGATCAAAATTATAGAAATATATTGCTCAAGAGAGACTTTTTGTTGAAAAGGATTCAGCATTTCAATCATTAGTAAAAGTTTTTTCTTCAACAACAGTCAGTGAATCCTATATAGATAGGTAAGTATATACAATTATTATAAATTATTTTAAATATAAGACAATTTATGCAAAATATGAACATATGAATATGCAGCTACTGAAGATAGAATAGAATAAAGATAGAATAGAAGCTTTTACTGTCCAAAACATTTTTATATGCAATCAGTCTTTCAAGTTTGATAAAAAAATGTTACTTTATCATTATCATTATTCTTTCACTACTATTATTATACCTATAAGCTAACTCGAGATAATTTGAACACACATCACTCTCTCCCCCACTTCATAGGACAGCTGAATTACACATATAAAGCTAAAAAATGTGAAAAAAGTCTTATAAATTATTTCAAAATTTTCCGAAACATTTTTAATTTTTACAAGAGAATTAATCTGCAAAGTGGCCATTATAGCTACACGCGCTAAGGGTGCATTGTGCTTAGCTCTTAGCAAGGATTATTTCGTTTTTCAAGTGTCCGGATTTTTTTGCTAGTAGAACAAATAAGACTGTATTTTAATGTAAGCCTATAAATTTTTGACAATTTTGTTTAAAAAAAAGACTGAACTATTTGGAGTAAATTGACCGAATTAACTACACATAAAGCATAGCCAAAACGCTCTTGTCTTCGTGATGTGAAGTCAATATCATTTCTAGGGTGTCTACAATTATTTATTTGTTGTCGACGTGTTTTAAGCATATATGCCTTGCAGAAACAATATACAATGAAATTTTCCCTTAGGTGGCTCGATTACCTGGAGTAACTTAGCTAAAAAATTTTAATCTAATGCTCCGAAATCGTAGAATGATATTAAAAAAAAAAAAAAAAAGCATGCGTATTCTAACACTCGATAGAAATAGACTTTCCGTTGCAACACCGACCAATTATTGATAGCCGGGCCATAACCCCAGCCTGCATCCAGCACTCTATAATCACCGTGCCTCCATCTAGCGCCTCCATCCCGCACCTCCATACTGAGTCCAGTCACTGACGTCATTCGATCATTCATTCGCGATAATCGCTTAATCGCGATCGCTTTCACCTCATCTATGCGAAAATTCAGAACCGTGATGCATCTGCCTGCACCCATATCCTTTAAGTATATCACACACCAGCATGACACTATATACTCGTTTATTTATGAATCCTAATAAAATGTCGTGCAACTGCAACGAATGTCGGTAACGCGAGCGCAGCAACAGGTGGCAATGAGCTCCCGGCGGTGGCGAACACGGGAACACCGCGGGCCGCTGGCATGAATACGATCGTCGCCGTGGCCCTAGGCGCTCTCGCTGCTACTTTTGTCGGCACGTTCCTCCTCCTCCTCCTTGTCGTCTACAGGAGGCATAGCGATATATTATTATACGTACGATTGCTTGTTGCTTTTTTGTGGGTGGATAGGTAGAAAGATGTGATGCGATTGGAGCTCATATTGAAAGCAATTGAAGATGCGACGAAATTGTTATTGATAAAGTTGCTTGATTCGTGTAGGAACAGGGGGCTTAAATATTTTTATCATGGAGAAATGTCTGGCAGAATCAAAAGAATTCGTCAAACATACTGTATTGCTGGAGGGAGATAATGGTATGGGTTTTGGTTTAGATGCGTTAGAATACGATGAGTGGCTAATCGGAGCTGAAAGGCTCTTTAGATGTTTAATTATGAGGGGTTTGATAATGGTTTTCAAAATAATAAGATAGAATAAAAGTAAAAATACGTTTTTGGATGGGTGGATATGATGCTACTGGATTTGCTCCATCATGCATAGCTGTACTGAGATCTTGACACTCATTAAAATAGTAACACTGTGTCTTTGGTAATTGTTGATGTAATTATCTAAAATCTTTGAGATGATTAATTGAAAAAAATTGATTCACTATTTTATTAAAAACATATAACACTTTTATTACACAGTATATTTATAATTCGCCAGGTAAATGTTTTTAACAAAAGATTCTTGAATATAATTTTCTAGGTTGCAAGACGCATACCACCAAGAGTTGATGTAATGCGCAGCATTTATCCACCTCTGGACCCAAGACTTCTGGAGGCTATACTTGCAACCTTAGTTCTTGCAGTCACATGCCTGGGTGTGGCCACTCACTAAACACAGTGTTCCCAAAAGTCAGGCTAGAAAACTTGCATTCATCGATCAAGCTCTTAATGACATGGATTCTCATTTACTTATACTGAGAAATGCAACATTTGCACAAGAAGCTGCATGTTCTATACCAGCTTCAACTCCAGTGTGAACATGTATTTTTTAAGAAAAGATACATTTTAATAACTTTTAAGCAGCATTTTACAAAAGGATTGAAATTTGTTTGTTATATTGTAGAAGTTTTAATCTCTTTTTAAGAGACATGACATATGAATATGTTGAGCTAGAGTTTTAGACCTATGAATAAAGTATTGAAAAATATTTTTCAGTTTAACAAAGAAAATTTTCCATATTTGTAAATAAAATTCAAAATATTAAACTGATTTTTACCAAATTAAGTTAGTCAATTAGTAACCAAAGTATTAAATTTATTGCATTTTAAAGAATCTGAAGGTGTCTTCCATGCTATAAAAATTATATATTTTAACACCAAGTATTATATTAAAATGTATCATACCAGCAATACATTTGACACATCATTTTATTATAAAGTTGGTGGTTATATTTTATGACAAAGTTGAATTATATAAAAATTTAAATAAAATTGTAACTATGTTAATTATTGCAATTATTTTTTCACTTTATTTCTTCACATCCATATATTGGATCGTTCCAATTTTTATCACGTGTCTAAATTAATTGTGAAAGTTACCGACATTCAGCCATCACTCATTGTAGATCGCATCACTTAATTATTTATATTAAGTTCAATAAATTAGCTATTGTTGGAATCAGCTTGTCGCTACACAGCAGCGAAAGTTATTAAAATTTTTCCTTTTCTGTTTTTCATTTAAAATCTCGAGGCAATCCGATAGGTGTGTGGAAAGATTATATTGTTTGTCGCAGGAAATAGAATATCGTCAATTGAGCTACTTTCCAACCCAACCCATTTCTTTTTGACGTTTTTGATTATCCTTCAAAACTTTGGTCTTGAGATGTTCCTTATAATCAAGAATGTTACCCTGCCATTTGGTAACAGTTTCATTTTCACACACCCAAATTTCCTCAGCAACCTGAAATTTTTCAAAAAATTAGATAAATATATCGATCTTCTTTTCCTTTTTAGAATATTTTTAGTTTTACATTTAAAAAAATATCAATTATTGACATTTAATAATAGTCAAATTGACATTAAAATTTATATTGTAACGATATTATTTAAACTAAAATATCTAATTACCTGATTAATCAGTCTGAAGTCGTGAGAAACAAGCACCATTCCACCATCGAAGTCATTAATAGCATCTGCTAAAGCATCAATTGTTTCCATGTCCAAGTGATTCGTAGGCTCATCAAGTAACAGTAGATGAGGAACCTGCCAAGCCAACCACGCGAATACAACACGACATCTCTGACCGTCAGATAATTGACGAATAGGACAGATCTGAAATTTTCAGAACATTGTTAATGATTACTTTGTTTTTCCTTGAAAGAAAAAATTAACATAAATTTTGTAATATTATGTACCTGTTGTCTACCAGTTAGACCATATCGACCAATGATTTTGCGCATCTCTTCGCGTTCTTTCACAGCAGGGAAAGCTTTCATCATATAGTCCAATGGGGACATATCTAAGTCGAGAAGCTCATGTAAATGCTGATGATACCTTCCAATTCGGAGATGGCTGTTTTTTCTTATCATACCACTGCTTGGAACCAACTGCAATTTACAAAAATTTTTTATTATCATTAGAATTTACGATTTATGCAAACGAATTTCAAGACAATAAATTGTACTCACGTCACCATATAAAAGTTTCAATAGTGTACTCTTGCCAGCTCCATTAGGACCTACAAGGGCCAGCCTAGTGTCCAAATCAATACCGAATTCCAAATTTTTGTAAATCCACGGTGCGTCATCGGTATACCGGAAACTAACGTTCTGAACCATGATAACGGGAGGCGGAATTGTTCCGCAGGCTGGGAAATAGAAATTAAGAGTTTTGTCGCTCGTGACTTTTTCAGTAAGTCCTTGAGCAACCATTTTCGCTAGAGTCTTTTCCTTAGACTGCGCCTGACGAGCGAGCTTTGCAGAACCGTGACCAAATCGAGCAATGTAATTCTTCATATGGGCGATTTGATCTTGCTCCCAGTTGTACTGTTTTGCCTGGTTCTCCAAAAGTTCCATTCTATACACAAAGTAATACAATTGTGTTTATTTGTAATTTTAAACAGTTCGAATGAATAGATTGTTAAATAATAAAAAAAATTAACTGTGAATCGTTTGTTAATCTTACCTCGTCTTGACGAAGGCGTCGTAGTTACCAGTATAATACTTTAATTCTTTCTTCTGAAGATGAATGATATTTGTACAAATTCCATTAAGGAAATCTTGCGAATGAGATATGATTACTAAAATTCTCTTATACGTCTTCAACTCTTCCTCTAACCATACACAAGCATCAAGATCAAGATGATTCGTGGGTTCATCAAGTAAAAGTAAATGTGGCTTTACATACAAGGCTCTAAAAAAACACAAATAAATAATTTTTTTATAATATTGTTTCATGATCCAATGATTAAATTGTTTAAGTAGTGCAAATTTACCTAGCAAGAGCAATACGCATTCTCCAACCTCCAGAGAAGTCTCTAGTAGGTGTGTTTTGCATTTTTGAAGTGAATCCAAGACCATGTAAAATGTGAGCCGCCCGAGCTTCAGCTGTATCTGCATTCATGTCTTCTAATCTCTCATAAATATCCATAAGTTGTTCCTAAAAAATAACAATCAATTATTAATAAAGTTAGTACTATTAATTTAAACATGCAGCTATAATAAGAAAAAGAATTTTTTGTTTTACTAAAATTTTATTGAAAATTTTTATTAAAACAAAAAATGTAGTAGGAAAATTAAAAGATAATCATAATAATATAAGACAGCTGTTAATCTTAATTCATTCCTGATAAAGATTTTATCTTTGCAGAATGTGGAAAATAACTTTTACATGCTACTGATGAATGCCTCATGCATTCATAAAAAAGTTTAGTATTCACAGACAGTTTTTAACCTATGAATAGTCATGACTATATGATAGTGTTTCTTATACTTCAAAAAATATCTTGGTTGCAAAATACAATAGTTACAATCAATTTTCTATAAATAATTATTATAATGACTTTCATGCATTTCAACAAGCAAACAATCATGAAAAAATTATCTCATATGCAATAAGAAGAAGTAATTAATAAAATTCGAAATAATGTTGTCATGAAAATTTCAACTCTTAATTCTAATTATGAGATGCTCTTGTTCTCTATCATTATTCTTATAAATATTTTTCTTTGTACTCAGTATCTGCATTCCCGATTAAATGATAAACATTTCTCATTACCATATTTCAATCATTCAAATTACCTGTGCGTCTTCCTCTGCACAGTCGATAAGCTCCTCGGCGAGTTTCTCCAATCTGACCCTCTCCTCGTCTACCTCCATGACGCACTTGAGGGCGGTCTTGCTGCTGGCGGGCATTTCGCGGGTCAGATGGAAAATGTCGATGGCCTCGGGTATGGGTACCTCGCGGTTACCCAGGACGGAGAGAAGGGTAGACTTGCCAGAACCGTTGAGTCCGAGGAGACCGTAGCGTCGTCCACAATTCAACTCGAGCGTCGTGTCCTGCATGAGCTCGCAGCCATGGAAGGTCACGGAGAAGGTGGAGATTTTGATGTCACGACTGCGAGGGTGTGAAGACAGGGAGCCAGTGCACGCGCGGGCCTCCGCGTTCAGGCGGGCGTCCGCTTCCAGCTTCGCGCATAGCGCCTCTGTGGATAGAGAGAGTTTGGGTGAGTTGAGGTTTTATGGTTCACGGGCAATGATAGAGAGAAAGTCGCGGAATTGCGGTTTTATGGATTGTCATTCGTTTTTGCGCGATTGTAATAAAATGCAACGGCGACAATATTTGTAAGAGGCAATTTTGCTGATTTTATGTCGCTATGCTTTAGTCCAGTAGAATTTTAACGTTGTTGATAATATTGTTGCAAGTCATTTCGGAGTGAATTTTTTGTTTATAAAAAATTTCTGTTATCTCTACAACAAAATAAAAATTGCAAAAATAAATAAATTTCAGTTAAAATCAAGATTTGATTCATGTTCTAACTGAAAATTTTCTTTCTGCTCCAAAATAGATTTTGGAGCAAAAAGAAACTTTCTCAATAATGAGAGTATTAGAGTAAAAGTACTATCCCACAAGTTGACAAAGTGATACCAATAAAAGCTAAAAAGTGAATTACGGTGGCTATCATAAAAACAAAAGCACCAGAAAGGATTTCATCGGACTCTTTTTCACTTTAACTGTAAACACTAGCAGGAATAACTTTCCCCGGAGCATTTTCATCATCTAAGATGAGTTACTTACTTTCTTAAGACAAAACTACTCAATATACAAAAGATAAAATACAAAATTTCTTGTAAAATTCAATTGTCAATGAAAAACAAACTGCTACTATGATTTTGGAGCAAGGATTCTACCTCATGTTAAACCCTTAACACATTACAATCCCTTTATTAAACAAAGCCCTCAAACCATATTTCCCAACAAACTCCCACACCAGACATTCCCAACCCACTGTCACCCCTGCTCCTGTAGCAGCTGCCTTTTCCCCCACGCATCCACCTCCGTCTCTGTCGTCCAAAAAGACGGCGACACCCTCGCCATCTTCCTCTCAACCCACGCTTAGTATGCACACTTCAGCATGCATATATTTATAGACGCGGTCTCCGATCTCCGGCGCATCAGGTCCAAAGAAAGTAAAATCATCATCTACAACAAACCTTCGGCGCTGAGGGGCAGGGTGCCATTGCTAGTGCCGTTCTCTCCCGGCTGCTGTCCCTCGTCCTTGCCGTCCTCGGCGCGGCTGGCGTTACCCGCAGGTTTCTTGCCAGTCTGGCGCGCCTTCGCTGCCTCCTTCTTTTTCTGCTGCTGCTTCTTCTTTGCGTCCGACGGCATGTCGATATATCTATTTGTCGGTGTGTCTACCTGTAACGTGAGACAATCCCGGAGAATAACCGTGAGTTACGTAAGTTTTAAGCAGGAGTCCGGGAAACTGTCTTTGTATATAGCTATAACGCCTATAACACGCAAGCACGGAGCCTCTTTCGAGGTTAGGTTCGACCGCGTGCTGCTGCAGCCCACAGCACTGATAAACTACTCCATTCTACCTCTCCGCACGCGCGAAGATTCTAGAGCCAGGCAGACAGGTAGACTCGTGCGTGAATCGTGCGGACTGTCATCGTCAGGCTGCTCGCACGTGTGTTGTTATACCTTATTATATGGGTAAGCACTTACCTACGTCGTCTAGCTAGCCTAGGGTTTGTCTGTCTCGTCGGCCTTGCTCGACTCCTCCGTGTGGTGATGATGGCAGCTGCTGCTTGCGGAGACGCGCAGACAGTGAACGCGTGCGTCGACGATCGTGCGTGCTGGCTGGATGATATTCGCCGCGCGCGCGCGGGGACGGACACGTCGGGGAACCTCGGAGCTGAGTCGGAGCTCGGAGCGAGCAGACCCGTCTCTCTCTCTTTTTCTTCCCCTCCCTTCTATCCCCCTCCCCCCTGACCACCCTATGGCAAAGGCGAGCGAAACTCGAATTAAAGAGCGCATTTGTGCGAAGATCACGCCGCCTGCAGGCAGATTTTTCGCGATTTTTAAATGTGCGATGTGATGGATTTTAAGTTTTCAATTTGTCCTTTAGTTTTGAGATATTTGTGCGAATTGTACATCAAGAACAAATGACTTTCTTGATTACTAACGACAATTAAAATACTTGTCAAAATAGTATATAGTTATATATTTATTAATGATAGTTGATAATTCATCTTATTATACGTAAGAGGATGTCTATAAATAAGTATTTTTAACTCTACAGACTTTGTTTTACTCTGGTAAAATAAAAAGAATGACAAAAATAAATGTTGCGATAACTTTTTTAACGCTTAAAAAGTGCGTTATTAAATTCAATAATCTGTTTTCATAAATTTTACATTTTTGCACTTGATCTTAAAATAGATTCAATAAGAAATTATTTCAGTTAAATTTCTAATAGGTATTTATGTATAAGATACTTACAAGGAGAGTGGATCACTCTCCGCGGGAAACAGATTTTGATGGGGTTTTGAAAGTCAATTTCTGATTTAAAAAAATTAAGCCCAGTGCTCACAATTCCGTCAAATGGGCCTTGTAATTTCGTGAACAGTTAATATTTTTTAACGAACTAAAGCTTAAATTTTAGCTTTCTCGGTCTACTTTTATAATCTATTTTTGCTCGTTTTCGTACCATAAATAATTGCAAAGTGACAGGCAGTAGAATAAGAGACATTATTTTTTAATGAAATAGGTCATATTTGAGATTAGATTATCCATACCTCAAGAAAAAAAGGCTTATTTGACTGAATTGTGAGCACTGGGCTTCAATATTATATATATATGTATCAGAAATCGACTTTCAAAGCTCCGTTAAAATTCGTTTTCTGGAGGGTGTGCACTTTCCTTGTTAGTATTAAATTTCAATACTTTCTAAACACTTTGCCGCCGATATACCAGGGAAGAAAACATCAGTAAGTAGAGTCATAACGTTACACTCCAGTGATTAGAAAAAGGTGAAAGACGGCATTCGATTTAATGAGTAAGTACAGTAAAATTATATATTTACTAAATAGAATCAAGATTTTCTGCTTATAATAATTGTGTTAATATAACAAACTTTTTTTTATCTAACTTTTTTTATAAAAATAACTTATAATAAAAAAAATTAAATATTATAGCATGTTATTATTCATCCATGCTGGCGTTCACGAAAAGGCTAACCAACTACAACTTAATGTATATCAATATACTCTTACTAATTATTCAACTCATCTCGCAGAACCTATTAGGTATATAAGTATATCCATATACATATCCCATATACATATTATAAGTATACTTCAATTCAAACCGAAGCTCATTTGCGCTGCAGAATCGGCAGTAACAAGCGACCCCTACAACACCAGCTCAACCCAACCTGCATACCTATTATGCACTTGCACTTGCACGCAGACATAGAAGACAGAACCAGACCAGCTGATTCAGCGCTAGTTTCAGACTGCGAGCGCCCCCTGCCAAACCTCGATACTTTTTATCACTTTGACATCAGGTTGGTCGCAGATCAGCTTTTCTGCCTGCGTCTGCCCCTCATCCATCCGCATGCACGGGCAGCACGGGCTTGACGACGCGACGCTTCCGCATTATATACGTATATACACGCCGCGTCAGACCACATCAGGCCAGTTGGCGATACGCCGAAGTGGATATTTCTTTCTCTCTCACTCTCGCGTCGCTTGCTCGCTCTCAGCACACACGTATATTACATACAGGTAGACGCACACAAACAGTTGCGTGTGCTAACTACCTACTTACACACTGCGGAGTGCGGAAGAAGAAACAGCAGCTGCCTTCCTTCGCGTCCGTCGTGCCCACGTCGGTGTGGTGTGCGTGTGCCTGTCAAAACGCTGTGTGCTATATAGCGCGTCGTTGCTTTGGAAGCGCGCACAAGAGAGAGAGAGAGCAGACAGAGGAAAAAAATCTCGTCACAGGCGTACGTACATATACTTACCTCTACTACATCGTCGCGTGTGCGTGAAAGAGCAGCGCAGCAGCCTCCTCTCTCGGGTGATCTACGTCGTCGCCGTCGTCCTCGTCGTAACCTCGTTGTGGGAGGAGTGACGTGGTGCTACCACTGCCGTCGTCGTGGCTGTGGTGCACTGGGTGCTCTCGCGGAGGGAAAGTGCTCTAGAGAGTTAGTTCCCCGCGGGAGGAGGAGGAGTAGGCGAGGATGAGCCGCAGATCGGGCACCGCGACCGCTAGGTTAAAGCAAGATTACATTAGGCTGAAAAAGGATCCAGTGCCCTATGTCCAGGCTGAGCCAGTACCCTCCAACATACTCGAATGGTGAGTTCAGTGTTGATGAATGCTTAGCTTGATGGATGACGAGTGAGATATTCTAATCGGTTTTTTTGTTTTGCAGGCACTATGTTATTATAGGTCCTGAGAATACACCGTATGAAGGAGGATTTTATCATGGGAAACTGGTGTTCCCAGGGGAGTTTCCATTTCAGCCGCCTAGCATCTACATGACGACACCCAACGGCAGATTTAAAGTTAACACAAAGCTCTGTCTCTCCATATCTGATTTCCATCCCGATACATGGAACCCAGCATGGAGTGTATCAACCATTCTAATAGGCTTGCTTAGTTTCATGGTAAGATTGGGTATTTACAAGATTTTTTTGTACTCTTCATGATAATAACTATCAGTAAAATTCTGTAATAACAATAAACTTTAAAGATGTTTTCAAAGTTAATGTTTTATCAACACGTACATACTGATTACTTATCTAACTTGGTTACATCATAGATTGTAGTATTTGTAAAAAGGGTTTTTGTAACTAGAACAAAAGCTAAAAAACATTACAAACTCTTTGGAAATGCAAATAAATTTATCTTAAAGTAATTAAATCTTCTCTGCAGATTGAATCGAGTTCAGCATTAGGAGCAATCAGCACACCTGACCATGAAAAGAAGATATTCGCAGCACAGAGCCTAGAGTACAATTTAAAGGACAAACTGTTTTGTGAATTGTTTCCAGATACTGTTGTGGTAAGTAAGGGTCACTATTCCTCTAAAAACGAGATTAACCTTTAAAGGGCTGGCATTTTTCACTTCAAATTACATATTTTCTAGAGGTATAATTTATGTATTTAAATAGGCAGTAAGTTCTATAGAGTTTTTAAGATAACTTATGTCCCCTAAAAGGGGTCAGGCTGGCCCTTTAAAGGTTAAATATAAGTAAATAATAGAGTCAATCTTATAAATTGGTAAATTCATCATATTAGATTTTGATTATTTTCTATCTTTTTTTATCACTGATATATAAAATGTTCAACAAATAGATATATTCAGTAGTCACATATAAATATAAAATATTCCATCATTTAAACAATCATGTCTAGCAATTTATTTAACCTTTATATTTGCATCAGTGGAGGTATTTTGTTAGAATGGTCAATTTTCAGAAAATCTGGTATGATTTGGAATATTTTTCCAACACGATATTGTACATTCTGAATAAACGGAATTTAAAATTAGATTTCAGAAAAGTCTAAAAAAATAAAAATCTTAAATAGATTGTTTCAAATTATAGAAACATTATTATCTTGAAAAATAACATTCCGTAAAATGTGAAAACACCTAGAACATTTCAATTTCAAGTTTTGAAGTTTTCATATGCATCTCAAATAAAATTCATATTTTCACTAAATCTTTAATCCGTTATTTAATAATTTATTCTATAAGCGTATAAAAATAAATTTTACCCAACTATTGCAACGTAAATTTCACGAACTATTTACGCTATCGATTTATTTGTAGACTATTAAGGAGGAACTGGAGAAGAGGAAAAAGAATCTAGAGCAGCAGGCGAGGCGTATGGCGACGACGGCCGCGGAGGGCTCGACGATCATACGCGGCGACCAGCAAATGGAACAGAGCCCCGTTCACAGTGTACTGACGAACTTTGCCATGTTTGTGGGCCTGGCCGTTTTCGCTTTCGCCGTCAAGTACGTTCTCAGGAGTATCGCCACCCAGGAGTACATTCAGCAGTAGGTCCCGGCGACAAGCTGCCCGCGCGCGGCAACCTGAGGGCCAATCGAGGACAAAATAAACAAAACGTAAAGAAGAAAAGAGCCGAGAGACGAACGATGATCCAAAAAGCCGTTGGTTACAAAAAGATAGCGAGCGAAATTCCGATGCTCCGATTCTACGGTTTTTACTTCTAACTCTCTCCTTAACTATAGCTCGTACGATAACGAAAATAAATGAAAAACAACAAACAAACCGAATAACAGAGGATGGAATCGTTATACATTAGATTTTGATATTCGAGTATAGCGCAGGGTACGAATTGATCAGACACAGAGACGCCACTTGCCGAGCGTCTCAGTTCCTACTCTGGTATATTATCTATCAAATCGTTCAGAAAACAGAAGATTCTTCCCCCCATTTTCTCGTGATTACTGGGTTCGTACTCGTTCGTTTCTTAATTTTTACGTATTAAAGAGGAAAAATGGAACAAAAAAAAAAAAAAAAATGACCACTTTGGTGCTTCTCTTCACGATTTTCCTGCATTCGAGAAACTAAATGAAAAAACAAAATGATATATTTAAGGCTTATCTAGCGCACACTGTTCGAATTGGTCAGGTAACTTTGACAAATATGAACGTATGCTCTTGTTCCACCAATCGTGCCAATATAAGGAGAAATTTAGTTGAGAATTTCATTAGGCAGATTTGCAATTCAGATCAGCACCGAATTTTGTAAATAATTATAGCTGATAGAACTTCTTTGCTTTTAATGAACTTTTTATCAATGTTTGTTTTCCATTTTCTATTAAGACTTTGATAGAAAATCGTGTACAAAATAACTTTTCGTTTGTGTATGCCAAAAAAATATACTTTAAATATTTCTTCCTAATAAATCTGTAATTTCCGTGCTACATTAGAATTATTTTGCATTCTATAGAAAATACGGTCTACGTCAAGAAAGAAAAGTCATGAAAATTTCTTATACTTTTTACATATACGTTCTAGCTGTTTTAGAGTAAATTTAACAATAAATAAGCCATAACCTCGTCCTCAATTACAATCATCAAAATAAATTCAACGAAATAACCAGTTTATGCTGTGAAACGTACAGATATATAGAAAGAAGAGAATAAAATTTTTTTTTTATTCTTTCGTTAACAAAAGTAAGAAGATATGTTAAATCGATCATTGTACAACTGTGCAGATGTCAATGATGATGTTATAATTTTATCTCTGCAAATTAAGAAAATGTAAATAGAATTCGCGTTATAAGTTACTGCTGTAAACTTGCAAATATACATTTGTTTGCTTAGAAAAATCATTGTACAAGTGTCATTTTTTTTGCTTCCCTATATTTTATATAATAAACATTCAATAATTGAAAAACATACAAGATTCGATATGCATTTCTAACTGAATCATATAAAAGCTGATAAAGCATACTTTGATTTCCTTATACCTAACATTGCGATATTCAATCAATATACAGGATTAAAGGGCGGTAAATTTGTACCTACCCTGCTTTACAACAAATTTTCTACTAAAAGAAATAGTTCATTAACCTTTACTTATTTCGTTTCTAAAAAAGGATAGCATTCTTTACGTTATATACATAAACAATACTGAATATTTTTTTCAAGTACTTTTATTAAAACGTATATATTATATATTTCAATTTTTTTATAAAAAAAATTTACCAAATATTTATAAAATTAATTAAAGGAATTCAGTCTCTTTTACAATGAAATGTTTATTTATTGATTAACTTTTTAAATAATGGATTTATTGGCGTTTTTCAAATATATATATATATATATGTAAATATTAGATGGGAAATCAAGCGATCAGTAAGGTAGGGATCAGACTTCCCATCCACATCGGAGAGTTCTATTTTCTATTATATATGGTTCATCTTTACCGGCCGAGTACGGATTAATCTAAATAGGCCGATCGGCATAGTAGATCATCAGATTACAAACAATACAAACATTTTCTACAAAAATGATATATTTTGATTCTAAAGATTGCACAAAACATTTCTAACATGTTCCCTCGAAAAATTTTTTTTACTGTGACAAACTTCCTCTAGGTCCTCTAGGAGGATACACATGATAAATTAAATCTTATAAAAACGACGTAAAAAATCAGCAATGCGTAACAAAAATTAAAAACTTTTCATCTACAAATAACGTTTTATTGCACTAATTTGTACATCAAAATTCATGCTCTCACTGTATTTTTCCGCAGCTTTTCCGATTCTTCATTGTTTACATTCTGCTCGCGATCACTTAGGCCATCCCACGGCTGAATATCACCGCTCGCAAAGATAATAAAAATGATATTTGACAGGAACAAAACAGATGCAGTAATGTAGTAAACGATCTTCCACTGTTGTATATTCGTCTGAAACACGAGAATTATAAAAATAAACTAGCGTTAAATGGCGCGCTACGCGCGCTTCTGTTCGTCTTTTGTTATCAAAAATTCGATATTCGATGCTTACATATTCGATACAACGATAGTTCTCGAAGGATTTTTTATATAAAAGACTAGCGTTAATTAGCACGCTACGCGTGCCACTGTTCGTCGTTTGTTTCACTTCTTTCGAGATTCGAGATGGATTCGATTATTCGAGATTTCGAGAT
>UXGD01004129.1:0-18028 GCA_900474315.1 Torymus auratus
ATACAAATACATTAGGTTTAATATGAAAACAATAAAATTTCGGCACACGCATAAATAAAAGCCAAATTTGAAATTTGTTTTTTCCCGCCATATATGTGCTGCCGGTCAGAGCCCAGTTCGCGGGCCGCCGCCAGGCGGCGCACCCCCTCTCACTGGCCTCACTTACCTAAGTAAGTCAGCTCGAGGGGATATAGGAACGTGTCACCGACCACCCCGCCAGGTTTTATAACTGGTACATATTACGATTAGAAAATGTTGAGTTATTTTTAAGACAAGACAAGATTCTTGACCCCACAATCTTGATATTATATCGAAAACTATGTATTAATATTGTATCGATTATTATCTTGAATTTTGATGCAAGACAATACAATATTAAGATTAATCTTGCTATATCGTGCAGTCCTATATAAAGGTATCATGGAATTTTAGAATAGAAGATTTAGAAAATCATCTTATAACAATTTTCCGATTTTAGCTTTTTCTTTTATCTAAAACAAATCTTGAAAAACTACTGTCTATAATAATCTAAAATTTTTCCTTTGAATAGGCCTTGTGGTAAGTAAAAGTAAGTACAGTATTTTCGACCATCCAAGTACTTCCGCATCTCAACCTTGCAATCCGAAAAATAAATTGTGACTCGGCAGCTCTGTTTTCTTGCAAAATAAAATCAGCGAGTAAACAGGACGCCAGACATCCTTTCTTGTACACCTCCACTGCACCAAAAAGTGAATCAAACAATCCTTAATACCGGCGCTCAGATCCCGCCACACGTCCTAAGTGACTTATCAGCCACCGGTCCATCACAAGAACCACACGCGCTTGCATCTCGTTAGTTCCGCCGTTATTTATGAACCCTTGCACAAAAGCGCCTTCCCCAGAGAAAATCGAATCTTTCCGCGAACCTCTCCTCCGCCATAATTTACTTACCTCATGCGCACCGCCCGGCTACCGTAAATATCCCGTAAAAAGTCGTTACACGTATATAACAGCGAAGAAAAGAAGCTCGCATGAACGCGACCTTATATTATGTACCTCATAAAGCGCAACTCGTCGGTCACGCGCGCTCACTCTCTTTCTCGCTAATTTATGTATATGCGGCCCATTATGCGCTCTCTTATACTCCATTTCGCCTTCACTTTTACCGGACTCTCTTTTCGGCTTTTATAATTCGATCGCGTCACGGCGATGACCACATCTGCGACGTTCTTGCGGGGCCCAGCTGAAATTTAAGGCGTCACGGGGAATTAGCCGGATCGACGCCTCGCGACGACGGCGCAGACGACGACGACTTCCGAGGTGAATACGGCGGGGTATATAACAACTGGACAGCGGCGGTGGTTTTCTTGGATATATACCGGTGTAAAGTGTGCGGCTACTTAGGGGAGGGAGACGCAGGAGGTGAGCGCGATGAGTGGCGTCGTTTATGTTCTATAGGTGTGTGTAGTGGTATATGTATAACGATTTTCCGTGTTTTTAGGGGGTTGAATGAGGGTTTTTTTCTTCGGAGGTTGTACGTTGGTTTTTGGGGCTTTTTTTCGAGGCGGGTCTATTTACATATGGGAGTTTTTTCGGTAAAGTGGTTCTAGGTTTAAGTGTTTTCTGCTAATGCTTCGGTTAATTATCATACTAATGTTCCGACTAATCATTTGATATGCTTTTTATTTAAAATTTTTTTTTTCTAACACTTTATAAGTTTTATGTTTAAATTCAGCATTCAAAAGTTAACATCCTATGCAATTCCATACACTACAATAAAAAACGTCTCTCATTACATTTCAATTATCGTAAACCACGATCGACGTAAAGCCATAACGGCCACATGCGGAAAATTCGTGCGCGTAAAAAAATTTTCCGCCCTGCTAATTAGCTACCGCCACTCTTGCCCGCGATTCCGCATGGGACATAAATTTCTCCGGATTGTCCATCCGTCGCGTCCACTATTCCAGATCAAACCATATCACAATCGCGGCGGTCGACAACTTTCTCAGCTAAACTTTACGAGCATCACGGGTTAACTCGCGCGCAGCACACCTTTACCATAAATTTCGTCGGAAAGTAGCCTCTCATTGTAAAGTACACAAGGCGGCGAATTTTCCGGTAGAGAGGCATAATTTTGACCTTTCACTCTCTCGCAAGCTGCACATCACAGACCTCCTAAAGAAGCTGCTGCTATACCGGTCAACGGACATCCGTACGTCCGATTCGATCATGTCTCAATATACTCTCTAAACCGTATACATGTACGCGTGTGGACCGCGTGACGTCGTAAATAAGTCAGGAGAGAACACAGAGGACACACTTTCTCTCTCCGGCGCCTGCTTTTTAGCGAGCGGCGCGTTTTCTTAAAATACGGTCGTGTATTGTTGGCCGGTGAATTTACGAGCTGCAGGCTTCGACCGCGCGCCGATTTCACGGAGATTCAGGGACTCATGCAGGAGGTCGGGAAGTATGCTGCTGCCGCTGTAGCTTTTAAGTTTTTTTTTCAGGTAAGTGCAGGTAAGTAAGTTGGGTGTAAGGAGGTGTGTATGTTGGGTCGAATGGGGTAAGTTTGGCAGGTATATGATGTGTATGAAGTGTGTTTTGGCATGGGTAAATGATGTTGTTTGCCTTAAACCCCTTTTGTGTAGGTAATCTTACGTGAAATTTCGAAAGACTAATCTTGGTGATGGACTGATGAGCTACTGCCAGGTATACATCGACTGCATGAATGGAAGAAAAATATTTTCGTTCTTTGTGAAGACGAAAATGGTCGCTGTTATTATGAAGCGTTGATGTATTCGTGCAGTGTAAACTCTATATTTCATTATCGATTTTACGTCAAGGCGTATGTTTGTACATCGAATTTCATATTTATTTAAAAATATACAATTTTTTCTTAAAAATATCATAAAATCGTAAAAATGACAAATTGCTTTAACTTTTCATTATACGAACTTTTTTATATCAATCAAATATCAGATATATTCCGTATATTACATTGTCGTGGGATTTCACCTAAAAAACATAGTCGGAATTGAAAAAAAGAAACCCCTTTTACCTTCAAAAACAATTTTTCAAAAATACCGAAACGTTGACACACGTGCACGACGCTAAAATTCGCAACTGTCCATCACCACACTAAGTATACGCACCAGTAACAGCTCTAAAAAATACCCCATTTCAGAATCTATCAGTAGCCCATTCATCAATCGTTATCCTGAGAAACATTAGCACACTCCTTTCGCTAATCGATCTTCTCACCAACAAGCTCCGGGTTATCAATTAATCCGTTAATGATCCTCGTTACCAGCTTCCCTCTAAAATCCTTTCGTCAGCCGCTACACACACATCATCAACGCTTATTCCGTCACATCTCTCCGCTATAAAATCCACACACGTCGCTCGCCCTCGTTATTTATCGGCGTAGCATTCTCCATTACCCAAAAAACCCACATCCACATCTATCTATATACGCGCGCGGGGGTAACTTCCCCACTTGCCGCGAGCGCACTTTTTTTTTCACCTTAATACGCCGTTTTTTATACAGCGCCAAAGTAGGGTAAAACACGACTGCGGGGGAAAAAACAGATGTATTATAAGCGCGCTTTTCCGAAAAATGTTTGCTTTTTACGTGCGCGCGGGCTCTCCTTTTACCGTGACGCTACGTTTTAATAAATTATAAACGCGGCCGATTCGCGCCGCGCGCGTAAACGACGTTTTTATAAGCGTTTTATATACGCGAGCGCGTGTGCATGTATGTGTGTAATACGCTGGAAAAAGCAGATACGCGCGCACGTGTGTGTGTATATACGCAGAGATGATTTGTGATTATCGGCGGATTCTGGATTCCCGACATATGCGCGACTGTTTGTACAGTATACATGCGGCCATTGTTTATTCAGTGGAAATGGAGCAGCACGCGCGCATTGCGATGCAATTTTTTTTCCTTCTTGCGCTATGTATGAGGGGAGTAATGTTATGTATACGAGGTTCTAATTTTTCTACGTTTAAGCGTAATTAATAGAGCGCGACTCGCGAAGAATGTAACAGATGTTCGTGCGCGTTTACATATTATATATATATAGGTGACTTTTAGATACGTCTTATGATTAATTGCGAGGATGGCATGTATAGCGAGGAGTCTCAGGGGGATATAAGACAGTTGCGCGTATGACTTCGGTTAATGCTCGATGCACTCAGGAGATTCCGAAATGATGATAGCGAGCGAATTTGAATATTCGGAATTACCGTCTATACTGCTGCAATGTGTACTACGAAAGGGTTCGTTTAAGTGTTTTTAACATCTGTCAGTCGCTGTTTTTTCTTTAAATTATAATCGTTGTAACGATGCGTATACTGTAACACATTAATATTAATGAAGTATCTTTTAATTTCGCCTTTTGGACGGCATATATAGAATTTTGCCTAATCGTCTCGAAATTAAAATGTGTATTCGTGATAAAAAGATACCTCGCGTATTTTATATAATATTATTTTAATGCCATAGCAGCCTATAATGATATTCTAAACTACTTTTTAATATCACATTATGCTGATAAATTTAAAACTGTCGGTTAAGCGACCACATGTGTTTCCTAATTTAGCACTTTATAATAAACAAATCATTCTTTATTTGCTGCACCCCTAAACATTGATGCACAGTGACAATCCCTTAAAAAAAACTACAACACTCTCCCTCCGAAGCGTCGAAATCGAAATAAATTCTGCTGCACTCTTGTCGACAGAGTCATTTTCCAAGGAAATTAAGCCACGCGCGCGCTCGCGTAAAATCGTCGCGCACTCCGTCATCTCGCGCCCTGAAAAAGATCCCCGGAAGGAATCCTCTCTCTCCAGCGGCGCTAATTGGCGGGGATGACGCATGGCCCTTGTAATTGGCCGAACGAGCGCGAGCTAACGTTCATGCCAAGAGGGTAAGATAAAGATTCACGCGCGCGTGTGTCTGTATAGTTTGGAATTTTTTTTTTTTGGTGGCTTTTTGTGAGCGTTTGAGGCTGTATGTGTACGGTCGCGTGGTGCTAAATCGCGTGTCGCGGAGGTGATTCTTTTTTGGCGGGGGAGAGAGGCGCGGCGAAGCGGTTAAATCGAGGTTTAATGGTAATTAAGCTCTCGTGCGATGGTGCTTCATTAATTTTAGCATTGTTGTAGTAGCTCTTTTTTCTTCATTGTTTTCGGTGGTTAGTTTTAGTAATTGGTTGAGTTTGTTTGGCAAATTAGAAGATTTTCGTGGTTATTATAAGGTATTGATGCTTTACGAAATGAAAATATATCCTAATTTTTTTTTGTCAAGTTCTAGTACTGTTAAGTTGCTCTGAAGTGAAAGTAGACATTGCTTCATATTGCATAAATTTTTCCAATCTTAAGGGGTCTTATGCCTTTGGATTTAGATATGTAATTTTTTATGCAAAGAAAGGAGAGTCGAATACTTAAATATTTTGAAGTAATATAAGTTTCTAAATCCATTGTAAGCAGAGATAGGGTATTTTTATTATTTTTACTTTGTTATAACTTTTGTTTGGAATCAAATTCTTTGTATTTTGTGCAGTTTTAGTTCAAAGAGCTGCAAAAATGTAAAAATTTGTTGAATAAGTAATTTTCAAATTAAAAAACCACACAAATCTGCTTAATTCTAAATTTCCTTTCATTTTGCTTTTTCGATAAGAAAGCTTTGTAAAGGTAAAATTTTTCGATCCTAAAATTTTGAAAATTTTTGTGATTTCCGAGATTCCTGCGACGAAATATGCTTTTACTAGAAAATGTATTTGCGCATGCACTATTCAAAATTTGGTCTTTACTATTGGATTTCTTTGCACAACGAATTCGTTTAGAAGATTTATCTCCTGTTATCGGATGACAAACCGTAAACGCACTTTTTTCAAAAATAATTTTTCTAGAAACAAAAATGAAAATTACCTACCATTGACTAGTGTTTGAGAATTTGTAGTTTGTAATATGATTTAGTTCGTAAGTTTCCATGTACCAGATCTACACACTTGCAATACTATTTGCCTCGGTAGGATTTTTTACTTATTATGTAAATTTACTATATGTAAATATATAATAATGTAATGTGTAAATAAATAAAATAAATAAATAATTTTATATATACATACTTTTGAATAATGTATTTATGTAAAATCAAATATGCAGAAAGAATGCCATTTTATGTAAAAATATGCATATTAAAAAAATTATTTGATTTTAGTTCAACTATTCTCTTTGAGAAAGCATTTTACTAAAGCAATTATAACAGCGATTTTTTAATGGTTTTTGACATATTGTATAAATTACTTACTCAAATAATTTTTAAATTTAAAACTTTTTGGACCATAACTACATAATATATAAAGAGACCCGTGAAAATCCATCAAGCAGTTAAAAAAAAAAGTTGCAATAAAGTTAAAATTTAAAAAATGCCATGCATAATATGGATTTATGAACTTCTACCTTGGTTTATATCTTTTTAGGATATTTATTACTTAAAATGTATAAATAATGAATCTTGAATCTTTTTTCGTGACCGGTAAAATTAGATATCAAAATCTAAAGCCCAACAACACTTTTGCCAAACATCTTCCAAGCCTAATTTTTTAACGTCAGAATGCCTAATTGTACTAAATTCAATTTTCATATTTTCTACGACCATCTACCACCCAAACCATCACCGTCACCACCACCACCACCACTACAGCGCAACAACAAAAAATCCATTAAAGAACTCAATTAGATAGATAAACGAGATAACCGCGGAGCCCTCTTCCCTACCCAGCGCACACAGCAATCAATCCTAATCGCTCACTGGCGCGCAAGAAAAATTGAAACAAATTGAAAAACTCCAATTCACCTAATAAGCGCGTCCCTCAAGATTCTCCCCCAAGATTACCCTTCCACACACACGCCCTCCTTAATAACACCTATCCCGTAACCGTTAATCGACTTGGACGCTCAAGACCTCTAGGCGCACCACCCACCTACCGTCTTTCCTTGACACCTCGGCGGGGGATCGGCAAGGAAGCGGAACCACGCGAGATTGCATCAGGGGAAGTGTATATACACACATATATATATGTACACTTATACGCGTTGCGCGTGCTCATAAATATGCATGCGTGGCATGGGGTGCAACGGTGCAGCGCTCGCGCGCGTGCCACGTGGGTAGGGGGTGTGTATACAGACAGGGGGGGAATGGAAAAAAGGTATATAGCGCGGTGAATAAATAAGGAAAGTCATGCGGCGCTGGCACACTCTCTCTCTCCGATGCATATAAGGGAGAGTATGTGTTGTTTTTTTTTCCTTGAGCGACGTGTGCGGAGTGGACGAAGGTGGAGGTCCGATAATTTATTATTGGGATCTAGTGTAGGTTCGACTTTTTTATTGGGGATCTAGGGTTGTTTGTTGGGTGTTTGCGCTGTGGTCCGGACACGCGCGCGCGTTCGATCGGGGTTTTCGAGTATAATCGTGTGATATATACGAGTGCTGTAGGTGAGCGCGACATATGTGTATTGTGGTGTTTTTGGATTTGAATACATATACAGGAATGGTTGTCGCGTGTTTTTTTTTTTTTTCGTCGCTGATATAGACGAAAATAAATCATTTAATTTGTAAGCATAGAGGGGGTATAAAAAATTAATTCTCGGGAAATGATTTATCTGTATGTAGTTTTTCTTTTTGTGTGTATACAAAATACGATAATAATTATACCGGAAATTGTGTACTTTTATCAGTATACACCGAATATTTTTTGAATATTATAGATTTGAGGCGTTAATTTTTCAAAAAGGCTCTACCGCAATAAAAATTGTTTCCAGACGATCCCTGTATACGTTGCTTTAAACAAATCTGCAGCGAATAAAATGCTTTCGTCACATATTATACACCCATCCTTCGACCCCCCGTCAGCCATCATATTTACATTACCAGCCGTATATGCAAAACTGCAAGTAAACCTTCGACCATTATACCCCAAACAAAAAGCCTCGCATAGAGTCCGACAAACCCATCACCTTATATCCCGACACGTTCCCCGCATGTGCACCTCTCACTCCCCTATCACTCTCTCTCTCTCAAAGTTTATCTCCGGATTTGCGTATATACGTACGGCACGCGTCGAAAAAATAGCCAACTCATCACTCGACGCATCAATCCACGCGCGCATAAGCATATACACAGACACACATATGTACATAATCTCCCCCGGCCACCGCCGGTCACGTTGGCAATACTCTGTAGTACTCGACTGCGCGTCGACCCCCGCGATGACGCGGAATCGTGCCGACGCATACGGTAACAACACTTATATATATATACTTGCATATACCCCCGTGCGTATGGACGCACTCGTTGCGTATAACGGCAGTTTACAAAGTCGAGGCGCTCTGACCCTCTATATATATGTATATTATATATGCAGGCATAGCGAGAGTAACCGGAGCGTGAAGTCGCCCTCGCGTGCGTGCCAGCGGTTGCCGCTGCGCGTGTAATTACGCATTCATGGGTATATTCCGGCGCTCGTTACTTATTACCGATGCACGAAGGGTTAACTTTTTAAGTTACTTTGCGTGGGGCGTGTATATGTGTCCTTTTTTTCTCTCTCTCTTTCGTGTATATTATGTGGAGGGTGCCGAGAAAGAGAGAGTTGCTTATCGGATGCGCGCGTGTTTTGCGATGCCGAGATAAGAGGTGTGACATAAGGAGGTAGTAACGCAGCGTGAGTGTATAAGGATACACACATGTGACGAGGTGAAAGTTTTGTAACGTTTATACAGTTGGGCAGTTTTAAGGTGTGTAGGGTTAGGGCCGCGGTGAGTATTAGGAATTCTCGCGTGCTGGTGGTCCTAAATTCCGGGGATTCCAAGCGCGCGTAGGAGCAGTGGTTTTGGCGGTGTGTTGAGTATGTGGGAACGAGGTGCAAGGTGAAGTTTATGTGGGGAGGAATGAGGATACGGTGATGTCAAGTTATTTGCACGATTAATGGTTGGATTTTTTTTTGTTTTCGTTGGTATAGTTCACTGGTATAGGAATGTTGCCGGGTTTCGGAAGTTTTTAGCGATAATTAATTACACTTATAGCGAGTTTTTTTTTTCGAAAATCATACGTTTTATAGATAGTAATTGGATATAAATAAAAGTACAATTTTAAATTATATTAATGATATTATTAAAGGAATAATTTTCTCGTGGTACTTTTTTAAACAGCGTACGGATATTTTAAAAGCGCCATTTTGAGATTTTATTAAGGATGTATGAAACATCCGAAATAGTATATAGAACAAAATCGCTGCAATGCCGTGTAAAATAAACAAGTTTTTAGTTAATTATTTCAATAATATTAACCAGCGTAAATTGTCTAATAACCAGGAAAATGACGATATTAACTCGACAATTTTCTATTGGGATCTGTTTCATAACAATTAAATTATAACACAAATCTCTAAAATTTTGATAACAGATTTTATTTCATTTCTACCTAACTATCTAATTGCACAAAATTACTTTTAGAAAAGATTATTTTATAGCATTATATGTACTTACAATCTACTGGACATTTCACAACGAATATTTCAGTTGGAAAGAAAAATATAACAAGGCAAACCGCGACTTACTCAGCAAATAATTTTAATAAAGAAGGGACAAACGCGTCAACGTACAAAAAGTCGCCCAACTCCACACACCATTACTCTTATCTAAAAGTCAAAGCCCTCCCGCTCACAATATTCTCCCTATATAAGTATGTATATATCTGATGCACGCGAAAAATCGATTCACCCTCGCCTCCCCCAGCACGCAACATTTCGAATAATACATTCTTCCTTCCTTTCTCTCGGGACATTTTCCGACGATGTCATTCCATTTCCCGCGATACGCATCTAAATTAATAAAAAAAAAAAGGTAAAACGCATCCGCGTAATTCTCGGCCTATTCAAAAGCTTGTTACAACGCCGCCACATGCGCACTCACGCACAAAAAAGAAGCCATCACACATGAGGCGCGAATAAAAGCCAGCGAGGAAAAAAAAATAATATAATACAAACGAAAACGTCATCGCACTTAACTCGCGCCATAAGGCGGCCTTTTTTTCCTCCAGCGAATTGCGCGCGCGCGCGTGTCGTCGCCGTGGCCGGCGTAAAAAAGGAAAACGACACAATGCCACGCGGTATAGTTGTATATATATGTATGCAGAGAAAGAAAAAGATTGAGACTGTAGTAGCAGCGCGCGCGACACGCGTGTAGTATAAGGATAGAGGACACAAGTATTCTAAGGATCCTGCAAAATCATGCCGCCTAATTTGCCTGATCATCGATCACTTCCGGTTACGCGCGCACGCTGTTATCGCGTATAATATAACGCCGGAATGTATATAGAAAAGAAACTCGCGCGAGATATATACGACGCGTTGTATATACACGTATATATGTATCGTAAATGTAAAGAGAACCGATGAGTCGACGGGTTTTCCCGCGCGAAAGCAGAGAGAGAGAGAGCGCAGGAAAGTGGAAACGACCGCGCGCGCGTGTGACCAATTCACATTTTTCGCCCGGCTAGATGATGAATGATCGTGTATGTGTGTATGTGGGGAAAGAGAGAGAAAAAGATATTCCGCGCGTGAAATGTATATACTCGTCTGTGGAGGAAGGTCTATGTATATAGGCACAGGGAAAATTTGATAACGGGCATGGGGAGGCGGGATTTTTCAAGGCGGCCCTGACACACGTGATGTGCGGCGATCTCATTTGGGTTAAAAAATGGATTTTGATGAGATTTTTTCGAATCTTTAGTTTCCAGGAGTATAGGTATGAACAGTTAATGGTTGAAATATATAGCTGTGTGTATATAGGTAAATTCTGTAGGGTCGGTTGGCAAGAACATTGCATAATTAATGAGTTTTTTTGGAGAGGATATATAGATACGTGGTTTAAACAGAATAGTAAGGTTGATGATCTCAATTCCACTATAAAGTGAAAATTCAGTGCATTGTGTAACTTACTATACAATTAGATGAAAAATCTATTTTTTGTTTCTTTTATATATAAGAGAAAACAAGATACCGCTGCAATACAGCCTTACAAAGTTGTTCTCTATACTGTAATTTGTAAATGTCATATAGGATACCACGACATTGATCAAATTAAACTTTACATATAAAATTTTACGTATATAATGAAATTTTCAATTGTATAAACCATAACTCAACTCTAAAAACCGAAAAATTTCTAAACTTCCGAACAACCGCACGTTACGTCTCCATATAAACTAATTTTAAGCCTACTTAAAAATTCTCCCATTATACCCAACGCATCTCCAATTTCACCACGAAATTTCCATACATAAACGCCATCACCTTCGTCCACCGGTACGAGAAAGAAAACAGCCCTGCGCAGCGACAGACGGCTGTAGCTGCAGCGTCACACTCGAGAGAGTAGCGCAAAACGATTAATCGAGCTCCGCGCGCTCTCTCCATTGTCGTCGTGGCGCGGGGGCAAAACGATTGCGCTGCAACTTTTCCCTTTATATTACATATACACGTCTTTTTCCCTTCTCCCTGCCTGTATATATATGGAAATGACAAAAGACGCGCTTATCGGGACCACGCGTACGGCGGTGGCTCCATTGTCCCTGTGAAATTGCCGGACATTTTTTATATATCCGTGAAGGTAGGTACGCTTCTACCGAGCGGATTCGTTAGACAGAGAGAGTATAGGAGTGGAAAATGGGATTTTATTTATTCGAGGTCATTTTTTTCCGACCGATTGGACTGCTGTGTGTTTTTGACCGTGAGTTTTTGGGGCTTTATGAAGTATGTTGTATATGTATATTGATGCGGTCGATTTTTCGCGCGGTAAGTGGCTCGAGTTGGCGTGACGATTTTATAAACGCGCTGAATTATGCATGCGTCTAGACGTTTGAGAAAAATGACCGCCTCTTGAATGTGTATAACGTACTGAAAATCGGTCAATCTTGTGTGAATTGACCGTTTGATAAGTGTATTACGATATTTTGTATGGGCTTATGTTTAAAAAATAGCTCAGAGGTTTTCGGTTACTATATAGTTTCAAAATTTCACCTGAAAAGAGAATCCGTTATGAAAGCTGTATATACTAAAACGAAAAATTTACATGCAGTAAATAATTTCTATATTGCAGTAAAATTACAACAAAAAAAGTTTTCCAATAACTTCAATAATCTCCTACAGAATTCACCCCCGTATCTCATTTTAACACATCTTTCCACCATTATCCTAATTATGCAACCCACCTCGAACCTCGAGCCAACAAAACTTCACTCGAATTACGCTTTCCATCACATCCCTTGCAATCACCATATAACCAACTCGACACATAACAACCGTTAAACCGGGGCGCGCGCGTGCGCTCATTATTCAAATCAGCACCGAATTATAGCGCCACCTCGCACTCTCGCCATTAAGTGTTATACACACACAAATGCATATGGCAGATATATGTATTATACAGAGTATATGTAAAAAATTCGACTGGTAATTACACCCGCGGTAATGACACGGCAGCGTGAAAAACTTTTCGTCCAACGCGCATGGCCGCATATATTATATACTGCCGGAAAAATGATGGATACGGTGCTGCAGCGGCGCATAATTAATGCAAAAGACTCTCGAGAATAAGTCGTCGTCGACGTTGTCGGCCGTTGGCCGGCAAAACGTGAAAATTACAATTCCCGACGTCGGCGGCAGTTATGACGAGTATGGAATTATCATTAACGGAGGGGACACGTCTGTCGTCGTTGCGGGCATCATACTATATATGTGTGACACTGAAAAATGGTGCATCACCTTACACGCGTGTATTATATAATATACAATACAGAGACGCACAATTTTCTCGCACTTTTGCGGGGACGAGGTGTTGCTGCGAGGATATCTTCTCACTCACGCCTTTCCCGCAGCGAATTTCGTGTCCGCGCGATCATCAATATGAGATCCGTCACACTCGCGTATATAATACGAGCCTGCGTCTGTCCGTTTTTCCCCTTTCGACTTTTTTCCATTGTCGGGGAATAATCGCCGTGCAGGTATTCCGCGGGACGTTTTCAAAGAGACGAGGAAAATTGTGTATATAGGAAGAGTGTATATGTCGTGGAAAAAGCAGCCGACAACGCGGTGTTTTTTTTAACCCTTTTAATCGACATGAATTATTGTTTGTTGGATATCGTACATAGTGTGCGTTTGATACGCGTTTTGTGAAAATTTTCGACGCAACTGTTCGGGTATTGTTTGCGTCGTTGAGAGTTTCAACCCTAAATATATTAACGAGGGAGGGAAGGGTAAGGAAAATATTTTGGAAAGACGTTGAAAACGAAAGGGTGACGGCCTTTTGGAGTGTACGAAAGCTTGAAATGTGTATAATAAAAGGTTTAGAGCGCAGGTATAGCATAATACAAGCGTTTATGAACTGGAAGCTATTATGAAGTCACAGTTTATGCCAAGATACATAATGTCTCCCTTCTGTATACCTAAAATAGCTGGAGTAAAAGTAATCGTGAATAAAAATAGACTTGCAGTATCCTAAAAGAAGTAAATACAAATACTCTTGTACCTACAATTCAGTGTATATCAATATATCAAGAAATACATACTAAATTTTGATATATAACAAGTAAATAATAATAAAAAATATTCTAATTTTTCATCGCTTTCCAAACCCAATAACCATTTCTATAAATATAATAAAAACTATACAGCTACAAAACAACCTACAGCAAAAAGAGTATCCGAACCCGCCGCAATTGCATTTCCTTCGCAGAGGCGCGCCCCGTTATAAAACTTGCATCTTACGACTTTTCTCTTCGCCCATCCACTCGAATAAAAATCGAGATAAAAGACAATCCGTAGCGTGCGCGCGACACCATTGCCACATCCGAAATTCGCTTCGGGCTCCGTTCGCTCTACACATGTGAAATAGATAACCCGCGAGCTCCCCCGACGGCGTCGAACGAAAATATTGCATTGTAGTGTCGCACCGCTCTCGTGTCGAACGAGTTCACATTCAGTTGAATTGCATTCTCTCGCTATATATATATGGTGTATGTCCTACATCCTATACTATATACAACGCCGACGGCTCATGGGAGTGAGACACCGCGCGGCCATAAATTTCAATTAGAATCGGAGCATCGCCGGTGCTTTGATTATCGTCTCGATTTTCGCGCGAAGGGATTCCCACAAGATGCGCACGTGCGCTATATGGAACAGACAGGGGAAATTCCAGCTGGTGTTCGAGACCAGAAAGAGAGAGAGAGAGACACTCGAGGGAGAGAGAAAGAGGAAAGGTGCAGCGCTTGCCGGGGTAAACAGAGAAAAAGGCCGAGCGCAAAGGCTGTGTGTATATGATGCTGATGTTTGCGGAAGGAAAGTTATGTGGAAAAACGGAGGCGCGTTGTCAGGGCTAAGCTGATTACAGTGATTATGGAAGAGTAATAAGTCAGGGATTTTCTCGGGATATGGGAGTGTGCGGCTGTAAGTTAGGGAGGATGATTTCTTAATTTAGTGAGGGCCATGTGCGAGGCGCGCGCGCACGCGCGCATCCATATGTTTTTGGCGATGTTTTTTTTCGAGTGAGCGGTAAATTTAATGTTGGGGTAGGCCGGTGGATTGAAATGTTTTTGTATAGGAAATTTAGTGCGTTTTTAATGGATGTTATGGGGTGTGTACGGGCCAGTATTTTGGGTATTTAAAAGTAAATTCATTGATTATTCATAGAAATTCATCTATATTAAAGGTCAACAAGTTAAACTCTGATGAAACGATTTTTCGATCATTTTTTTGCCTATTTCTTATAGATTGACGTAACAACAAAATATTCGAATTTAATTTATTTACTAATTTTATCGTAGTGAAGAGAGCATTAAAATCTAAATAAATGACATTAAATAATAAATCATTTTTGTACTCATTCTATGAATAATAATTCAGCAAAACTTGTATTTCTCCATCTGATTCTGTCTCTTTCACTCCTTATCATAAAGGCATAAGCCTTCTACTAGCTATTTCCAGACTAAAGAAACTGATCAGTTTTAATACCTTTAAAATAGTCAAGAACAAGCTTATGTTTGTCTTCGATAAACTCATTCTATTTTTCAATGTTCAATCTATTAAATTGGCAAATTATAGGGGAATTTAATATAAATATAATCTATAATATAAATCGTCAATTATTATAGTTATAAAATATTCTGAATTTCCACCGTAGGTGAACAATATAAAAAATAAAATTAATTTTCGTATACGCGATAATAATATGATATAAATAATTTCAAGACCAGCCCAATTGCCAAAGCGCAGGAAAAGGGCTACCCTATAACCGAGATTTCTTTTAATTCTCTATTTCAAAATATATAATTTTATAAATATAAAATTGTTCTTATTATTTAAATAAAGTTAATTTTCCTTTATTTTTAATACTAATTTAAACTATTTGATTTTACTGGTGCAAACAAGTTAGATTAGTTTTATTTTTTTCCCTGTACGTCCTCAACGCACATCGCATACTTATAGTCACAACCATCACACGCCAAAATAAACCGCCGAATCAACCGCGCTTTCTAAACTCGCTGAGCGTATACGCGAGGGGCGATCCGATACACCGCGGCGCCTGAATGTGTACCCTGCGACTGACTGACAACAACGGGCGTCAGAGACTCGAGCTCATTATCGACCCCCTGACGCGACAAGATCCATACATCTTCCTCTCACTCTCTCTCTCTCTCTCCTTTGGCTTTTCGAATTTTCTCTCCGTGTCTTTCTTCTTTTATATATACCGGCAGGTATAGGTGAGAGAAAGAGAGAGGACGGTTTGTAATGCAAATGCCGGTGAGGATTCGTCGCGTGCGATTTGAGTTTAATCTCTTTTTAATTGAGACTCGCGCGCGGTTGGATGGGATATGGTTCGGCGCTTAATTGGGGAGGCTTTCACGGAGACGAATTTGGTGTGAAGGAGAGATGTATGTGGTATGGTTTCCGGGTAAGGGAATTGGGATGATGATTAGGAGCGCGAAGTACGTTGGAATGTGATGTATACATGGGGAGGAATTCGTGTTCTTAAGTATAAAATCTTCGATGAAGTTTCGGTTGTGGGAACCGTCCGTCGTGTACCGGTAAAATTACAATTTCTTATAACGGATTTGATTTGTACGAGTAGACTTGTTTTCGGAATCGAGGCGACTTTTTAAAACAACATTACACTTTTTTGATACACTGGAAAAATTCATTTTTTAAGCAAGTAATCAAATGTTCTTATTCTATTTTAATTAATTTAGTAGTTCTATAAATACTTAAGTGTCAAAATTAAAATCAAATTCTATTTTCAATCTAAAAAATTCAAATATTCGCGCCTATTTTAAATAACCAATTACATCGAATATTTAAATGACCCATCTACTAATTCCGGCATCATCATTTTTTTTAGAGGGATTGAAATTGGAAAGTGGAAGCATGACACTGACAGTATCATGAATCATGACTATCATTAACATGAGCTATATTATATATTTTATTATGTACGGAGCTTTACCTACTGCTTTACCGATCGACTGACAAAACAGCGATAATAGGAATATGGACTAATGGAACGCATCCGTTTTAAGGATTCTATTATAACCATCATTATAACAGACAGCGACGAGTGGCGAGCAAGTTGTCTCTTGTGACTTGTCCGTTGTCCCATGTTGATTGTTGTTGTAGTTGTATTTACTTGTTTTACATCTTCTATAGGTAGGATTATTTCCACATAAAATTACTTCCGGAATATTTTATTTACTAATATGAACATAATATTATATATTATACGATTTTATATTTAATTTATAGGTTAGATTGATGAAAATAAGATGAGTATTAGATTCATCGAATCGGCCCTGTTTTCTGGCAGACAGTATCAACTCGCCATGGACCCCAAAGCAAGCCACACACCGTTGCACGACGCTGTATTGTGCAGAATCAATAACCACGACAAAATTAAGAGGCTATTGGACCACGGCGCCTCTCCCGCGGCCCGCACTCGTCAGGGCGATACTCCGCTGCACCTGGCAATTACATCGGAAAGCTATTACATGCGGAAATTCGGAAATGAGATCGTATCAATGGACAACAGGCTCTTTCTGCTCGAGGAAAATCCCTTCGGTAGTGACGGTTTCTCGCATTGTCACATCGCATGCATGTTTGGTAACCTCGAAATCGTCCGATCGTTCCTCGACCGTGGCGTCAACCCCAACTTGCATCGCATCCGAGGACCTTGTTGTACGAAAACTTGCCATAGTCACCTATGGCACGACGAGACATGCCTTCACGTAGCTCTGCACGCCGGCCATTCCGATGTGGTGCAGCTGCTCCTGGAACGCGGCGCATTTCCCAATATTCGTAACTCGTTAATGTGCACTCCGCTGCACAATACGAGGTACGACCGCCACGGGAGTGCGACGACGCTACTGCTGGAGTATGGAGGCGATGTAAACGCGCGAAATTGTGATGGACATACGCCACTATACGTGCAGTGCTTTAGGTACGGCTTCCTGGTAGTCGATGTGATGAAGGCTCTTCTTGAGGCAGGTGCTGATGTGAATTTAATACAACGTCCCGGAGTCTCCGTCTTGCCGCATGTCATGAGAAGACAGGGACACTATTTTGCACAATCATTGTTGTTCAAGCATGTGATAAGTCTGCAAGAAGCAGGTTTCGACCTCTGCAACGAGACCCTCAAGAGCATCCTCGAGTTCCAAGAGTCTGTCGACATGACGGAGTACAGGAAGGTCTGCAGTTCCGAGCTTGAGCGCATGAACCAAGTGCGCCTCGACGCAAAACTGACGCTGCGCGACGCGCTACGTGTTCGCGATCCGCGTAGACTTCAACGGCTCGCCGTCAACGAGACGTTTAGGCGCATCGTCGCAGATGAGGCAGCCCTCGGTGAGAAGGAAAGAAAATTTGTCCTCTACGGTCACCTCGCGCGACTGCAGTATTGCCGGGGCGCGAGAATCGCAGAAGCAGTACTGGCGCTGCAAAAGC
>UXGD01004130.1:0-18026 GCA_900474315.1 Torymus auratus
ATTTTGTTAATAACAAAATAACCGTGATAGCTAAAAAATTTTTCTTTTTAGAAAATATAAATATTTTAATTCTCTTTTAAATGCTACCCATCCCATTTAGATACATCAAGACATTCTCAAGAAATACATTTCAAAAAATGTCTAGAAAAATTTCAAGGATAGAGTACAGTGGAAAAAACATTTTTTCTCTTGAAATTAAATATAAGTTGTAATACACTAACAAATCTTTGACAAAATAATAGAATTTTCTGCTAATTTTGAAGGACTTTCATCGATAACATTTGGATTTATCCCTAAAACTAGTGTTAAAATAGTATTTAATTCAAAACATTCCAAGCGACTCAAATTTTTTGGCATTTTCTAGGGATTCCAAGTTCATATTTGTAGCACGGAATACTGAAAATCGTTCGAAAGGTAATTAATTTTAAATGAATATTTTTTTCATTCGTCTTTCAATTTGAATTCAAACATTATGCAAAAATGGTGTAAAATAAACAAAATTAAATTAAATTAAAAATTAAAGAATATAATTTTCCAAAAATATGAAATAAAATATTATATTATTAAATTTATGTATGGACATATAGTCTTTTCTTAAAGTTGAAGAGTTATAGATTACATTTCTGCAATAAAAAAAATCGATTTTTTGGTCATTTTCCACTGTACCCTTAACCTCGAATATCTCTGAAATTTATGAACCAATCATTTTGCCCAAAGAATTCGTCCAAGAACTATCAATAATCTACAATGAATTTTAAAGCGAATAAGACTTTGAAAAATAAGATTTTGAAAAACGTGATTATTTTGACCCTTTTTGCATTCCCTGAATTTAACGTGCGTGGCACACGAATATGGATCACAGGCCTGGTTTTCTACGTGAAAATTGTAGATCCCACCATTCCGTAGATTTACCCATATAATAATGAATTTCAACTATATTAAATAATAAAAATATATACTCTTCATTTTTTTATTTCACGTACTTTCATCTTTCTAAAGTCTCCTCCTACAGACAAATGTACACACCTCAGTACGACTATCGATATAAAACCTATTCTCAATATAAAACCCACATAAGGATATCAAATGCAATCTAATTACATTAACCTGACTAATTGCAGCATCAATGTGATGACACCGTATACCTGTACTCTCGTGCCACGTCAATCAACCGAGCACATAAACAACTTTTCCGACATTGCATCACTCATACCGATCGATATACCATTTCACGCACCGATCGTTCGTTATCTCGCTGATTTCCGCCCACCATCCCTGCGCAGCAACCGTGAAAGCGCGAGCTTTGATGCACTCGCGACACCCCAACTAATTATCCTTGCTCCAACCTCGACAAAAAAAACAACTCGATTTCCCTATCTCGACTACTTAACGCGACAAAGTTCCGCGAGATACGTAACGTACGCGACAGGTTTTACGATATTTGCGGGAATCGAGGAAAAGAGCGCATACGTGTATTAGCCGTCCGGCGCCCACGTGAAATTCGCGAGTGTGACTCGTCGCTTCGAATTATGTCAGTCTCTGTGCAAGCGACGACGGCAGTTTCGCACCTCGCACACGCATGCTCTCGACCCGGATCCACGGCGGGGAGAGCGCCGCACGCCGTTTAAGGTATCGACGCTGGGCGAGATTTTCTGGAGTTTTCGCCCAGGAATTGGGGTTTTAATATGCGCTTTTGAGATGTTTTTGAACATAGCTGGAGTTGGATGGATGTAAGTTATTAGGACATAATGTGATAGTACTAGTGCTTTTGATTTGTAGAAGAGAGTGCATCAAAAAGATAATTTTATTTTGATATCAGTAGTCATTATTTTGTCAAACGGTGATTCATGTTATTCATCAAATAATGAAAAGTTAATGATTAAATAAGTTTCAAATTTTAGAGAAAAATATTGTAAGTTGTCAGATGATCTTAATTAAAAAAGTCAATAAACATTAGCGAATATTAGAATAAGTATAGACACATTTAGAATTTCTATTACTACTTTCCGTCATCACAATATTGACATTTCTATAATAGCTACAATGCGGGAAAATCCATAGTCCTTGAAACAATTGGACTTTTACTTTGAGCAAATACGAGATAATGGTGAGAGGATAATAGTATGCTACTCATATTTAATAGCCGCGGAATTCCCACCGAAGCTATCAAAAATATTCAAGTGGCATATGGCGAATCTTGTAACCGATGGGTCTGATATAACTAGATCAGAAGTTTTGGAGAATTGTTGTTATCAATGCTAATAATAGACGAAATATCTAGGAAATTTTAGGAACCGGAAATAATAATTCACGAAGTAGACGATATGTGCGACTATTTTCTATACGTCATTGACCTGTTATGTCGCTGATATAAAACGGACAAGTGTACAATATTTAGAAAAATATTGTGCGTACGTTTGAATAACCCTTGAAGCGCCATTTCTATATACATATATAGAAATTTATATTGACTACATATTCTTATATATTTAAGTATGTAAAAAACCACGAGCCCATCATGTTGTTACACTCTTTCAACTTGAATACATTTCCAAGGAGGACCCGCAAAATATCTTCGATTATACGAACTGACAAGACTTTCAAACACCACAATGAAATGTTGTAGCCATTCAACTCGCAGCTACAGTCGTATCCGAGTGCAACGAGTATAATTACTGTATTTTCGCGCAAAAAATTTCAAAACATCGTCGTAGCATCGATTTAAAAAATTTAAAATATACCGCGCGCACACGAACACCTTAGGCGGGACATACACCCGGTCTTTCTCGCTGTGTCACTTTAATTCAAACGCGCATTTTTGTTTACAAGCGATAATTCCATGCAATTTCTGTCAACTTTTTTTTAATCTGTGTGTAATGCACAGAAACGCTCCTTACTACATTTGTATATACGCGATCCTTTGCGGAACGGCGAGCCGAATGCTCTCTGCGCACCTTCGTGATGCACGAAATTAAAATCCCACCTCCAGACCAAAAACGACTCGAAGATCCACACACACACACACACTCACACACAATCACACATAGTCGTACAGTTTCTCCGACTGTCTGGTATAGTGAGTGAGAGTTTCTCCGATTGCCCGAGTCGATGGAAACGCTCTCGTAATGATCTCGTGATCCTAACCTCGTATACCGCGTTGCTGTGCATTTATACATTCGCGTGAATAAACGTAGCGCGCGAGCATTTTAACCGGTTCGCCGTTGAAATCGTGGCGGAATTTTTGCAGCCGCCGAGCTGAAACACGATCGCGCAAAGACACACATACAGACAGACACACACGGATGAGAAGGAGGGATGAGGCCCGGGTCATCGGCATTTTCGCAAATGCATTATGATAATTGTGAAATAATGAATTTATAATTTGCGCAAATGATACATGATGGCTCTCGGGGCCCCGGGCGAAATTATACGGCGCACTGCGAGAGTTTCTGCGAGTGTGTGTGTGTGTGTGTATATTTCTGCCTCTCTCTCTCCTTCTCTCTTCTGGCCTTTTTTCGCCTTCCCTCGTTCCCCACGCACCGCACGCGCGCGAGTAGAGAGTAAAAGTCTTGCGCCGGCCGCTGCTGTTGCACGCCTTTATACAGCGTATGTAGGGGAGACTCGTTGCGGATTCCGCGCTTATTCTCTCGCTTTCGAGCTCAATTTCGGCATTACAAAGTATGTGAGGACTAATTTCGGAAGGGTGGGAAGAGCCGCCGCCGCCGCCGCCTCTCTCTCTCGCGTGCGAATTTAAATTGGAACGAGCGTGTGCTGGATACCTATATAACGCAGCGTGTACGTGAAGTTTCAACGCTTCAATTTGCCGCAAGCCGCCGCTCTGTATAAGTGCTCGCGGGTATATATTTCTTTTTGGGCACACTGTGTTACGGTGGTAATGATACATGGCCGCAAGTGCGCGAGTAACACACTGGCCACTTGTAATTTTATGATTTGGACGGGATTGTCCCTTGATTCTCGTGTGAAGATGCTCTTGCAATACGTAATTATTTTTCAGCTCGGATACATTGTAAGAAGGTTTTTAAACTTTTGACAATTTGAGTTGTTATTTACTTTGCGAAAATAATGACTATAAGGAGGATATAATGGCGTGCTGTATCAAGTTGAAAGAAGACGGGTGGATTTCGGGACCAACTTTTCGGGTATTAAATAATGGCCATGCAGTGATCGTGTAAATTTATATATTTATACTTTGGTCTGTATAAATAACATTTATCTACTAATTATTTATAAAAAATAATGATAATTATTTCAAGAGTTGCAATACATTATTGTACACCATTTACGGATACACTTTCTGTCAAGAACGTTAAAACTAGAAAAGTAATTATCGAATTATTAATTCTTATTCTTGTCAAAAGTAGAAATATCTAGTAAAACGATTATTAAACAACAAAAATCGTATTTTGGAAAGAAATAATCATCTGAAATAACGGTAATAATTTTATATGAATAAATTCAATTATCACCTTGAATATAATTACACTTTAAACCCCTCACATCTCCCCAAAAGAATACCACAAAAGCACACATCACACATTCAACGACGCTCCATAAATAAACGCACGACGCGCAACAATCAATGGACACACACACACACATGCAAGCAGCACCGCGCATTTAAATTCCCATTTAATATTGAAAAATAACCCAGGCGATGATGAATCGCGCGCGAGCTGAAAAATTGCGCGCTGCCCTCGCGAAAAATCGCGCGCTGTCCCGACAGCGCCAGTCGGCGATTCGTACGCGTCGGCTGTGCGTTGTATACACCTACCCACCTACCTACCTACCTACCTACCTGTTGCTCGATAGCGCATGCGCAGATGCGCCGCGGTGAGTTGCTGTATATGTAAGTACACGAGGAGGTTGTTTGAAGAAGAGAGATGGGCGATGACGGACGGAGGCTTGACGTGGGGATCCGTAAGAGGATGGTACGCGAGAGTTGCGATGAAAGTTCGAATTGTTTTCTCATTGTTGTTAGTTTAAGATTATGTTGGTTGTTTGAGAGATACTTTTATATATATTGCATGAAATAAAGTACTGTGGTGCTTTTCTTTCAAGCAGAAACTTTTGGGTTTTGCATTTATGTACAAAATTAACTCTTTTATAACATTTTTGCTATACAAAAACTTTTTTAGAGTTTGAGTTACCTCTACTCAAGTAGAAAGCTTGTCAATTTTTTCAGATAACTTTCTTTCAATCGCAATAATTTAAAAGGATGTAATTTTTTTCAAAATCCGTTTTTCCAATCTTTGAAAGCCTATAAGTAAACCTTTAAAAATGTTGATTCTCTGTACCTCAACTATTACACGCACTATATATTTTATACATTCAAATCTCCCTTCATTCTCTCTCGTGCATCAACGCTCATCTCGTCACCTCATCGTTAACCACCGACCTTCTATACTTGCCAACTAACCCGACAACGATATAACCTAATCACCTGAAAATATTTACGACACAGTCGAAAATTCTCGTCCGCCCCTTGCCAACTCTCTCATTCACTCTCTATAGCAGCAGCAGCGGCGGCGGCAATCTCGCGTCGACTCTCGTTTGGCTATAATCCCGCATCTCTCTCTCTCTCTCCCTCTCTTCTTCCTTTCTCACTCACTCACTCCGCAAGTGTGGGTCGCGCCGGTAATTACATAGGGCTAGCGGCTTGGCGGGCGCGCAACGAAAGAGCCGCGCGCGCGGCGCGAGTGAGCGCGCCTCCCACTTAAACACTCGCGCGGCATTAAATATTAATGCGGTTTATTTGAATAAAGCGGGTATATACGCAGAGAGAGAGAGAGAGAGAGAGAGAGAGAGAGGTGTGTGCCTGCGGCGGCTGCATATACACGGGCGGGATCACTCGTTCTTACTCTCTCTCTCTCTCTCTCTTCTTTTCGTCGCGAGGGCCGTCGTCGCGAGGAGTGAGACTATCGCGCTGCGAATCTGCTAACGAGGCTTTGTGAATTTTGCGCGGGATTTTCGGGATGAGGTGGTTTGGTGTTAATGCGTGCAGAGTTTTGAAACTGAGGGGTGGTGTTTAGATGGAAGTAATTGATTATGATGGAATGATGCAATATATTTATTTGTACTACAATGGTTATAGAATTTTAAAGAGTAAACTATAAGTTTTGGATATAATTATTATGTGTAATGGGTACTTTTCATATCATATCTCATTTGATATTAGTAATTGTACTCATCAAATACATATATGTTTTATTTATACTGTACCAACCTGATTTTATACTGCTTAGAGCGAGTAATTACGAAAATATAAAAGTATTATGTTTAACATATTTTTTACAGATGTGTCGGAAAAGGCTTCATCACTCGTATTCGTTTCTGAAATAAAATTAATAACAGATATAAAATGATAGCTACTCAAGAAATCATTAAAATATCCAAAGAAAAACTACAAAAATATTTAGGCCTATTAAAAAGGAAACTTTATAAAAATGTCATACTTATGATTGATTCAAAAAAAATTTATAATTTTACCAAAAGAAACAGAGAAGGTTCGTTATTTCGCATGATTAGTATCAATTAACCGTAATATGTTCAAATTTCCCGACATAGTATCTAAAGCTTAGAATTATATCTTCATATCAATGTCAATTAAAATATATAATTGCCTCGATATTGCTACAATGTATCCCCCCCACGATTACACGCCGCGTACATTTTTTATCACCTTTATATACCAATTTGTCTAAGCTATGTCACTTTAATCACCTATCTCCATCTCCGCGATATCCATTTCAAAAACTTCACGTCACTCGAATCGCCTCTTTCCTCTCATTATTTCACCTAATCGCACAACCGCGCACCATTTCGTAATAAACTTTTACGACTCACGAGCAAGCCACACGATATAACTTCCATCACACACTTATCTACGCAATAATCCAGATCAGCGATTCGCGCGTGCATCCCCCGCGCGATGCAGCCTTGCGTAATTAAATTCTCGTCCCCCCGATGCGATTAATCACGCGCGTGCGGCGATTGAGGCGAGAGATAGTCGGCACGCGAAACTCGTCCGCGAACAATGGGAATCGCCACGCTGGATCTCGGCAACTTCCGTTCGTGAAGTCGTCGTTGTCGTAGTCATCGTGGTTGCTGTCTCGGTTATTCGGTTTCGGGTTGACGAGGTGTATGAGTTATGCGGAGAACGAGGAGGAGGAAGAAAGGTTATGAAAGAGGGATGCTGGTGGGATTAATGTTGGGAATGTTTTAGGAATGTTGAGATCAGATGTTGTAGATTTGCGAGATTGGGGCTGGCTGCTGAAGACAGTTCTTAAGTTATCATACATATAGTTTTTTATTTTCCAATAAATATTTCAGTTATGATTCAAATATTATAAGACATGATTTTCGATTGAATTAATATGTACTATGGACATTGGAAATAAATTGGAAATACATTTTTTAGTTGATATAATTTATTTCTAGACACATGTTGTACATGAATTTTATATCATAGATAATATCTAGGTATAATTAGACTATTAATCAAAACTTTCGAAACAATAGGTCATGATTACAATAATTAACGTATCATTCTCTATTACTGCTTTATCATATCTCACTAATACCGTTAACACAGATAATCGAAACCAAAGCAAAACAAAGACCACACGAGCTATACAAATATCACTCATAATCCGAGTTTACCGGTCCAAAAACTATCTTCTATAACGAATGCATTAACATTCTCGGACTATCTATTCGTTGCGCAACACTCCAGATCCACCCACATCACCGACCGTTTTTCGGATTTCTCTCTCTCTCTCTCTATACTATATAGCGCCACATATGAATCACTCACCGCACTTCGTTATAATCTTATATTTCTGGCGCGGACACGTAATTCTCATTACCAACTATAGAAGGACGGCGCCTGCGGATTCCGCGTACTTGCTTCGGGCCCCCAGGAATTTCCCGTTTTGGGGTCAAAAGTCGAGAAGGAGGCATCTGTGTGTGTGCACGCCTTGTGACGTCACGCGGATTACGAGGATCCGCGGTATTAGTATTAATGGTATGCGTGCGAGATGAGTGGCGACCTTCAACTTCCGATTTTTACTTTCTCGCTGGACTCCCACGACTGGAGTGTACCTGCGTGGCTTTTTCTGGACAAAGTAGCGGTATTGTCATCGGCTAGAAATGGATTGTCGAAGTGGAATGTGTCAATGGTACTATCTGTACATATGTGTGCGAAAGATATATCAAAGAGTTTTTGAGCTTTTACATGTTTGTAAGATGGAAGTGTAATAATTTAATATGTACAATATTAAAATTTAATATAAAAAATTATTACAAACTATACTTTTTCTAATAATTTGTAAATTTTATTTTTACATAATATTTATATTTTGTTAAACTATATCAATAATTTTTTTAAATGTATAGTTTTTGATTTCATTAAATTTTAAATATCGACCTAACGTAAATTTACTTTACTCAAAATATGTATATGATATGATTTTCACGCTAGGCGTGACTAAAAATGATTGATCGCTGCGCGCGGCATTTTACCCGAGGTGTATCAGAATTTGCAAGCATCCGTTATGATATATAATTTTTATTTTCTATTTTTCCTTGGCCTCCTTTGTTTTGCTTATTTGCGTTTGTCTCGATCGCTCATGTACGTAATTTTTCAAACTCGCTGTAGGAGGAGTCACTGATTTTTTTTTTTTTTCAAACGCGCCTGCATAATCAATCTTTAATGTATCTGTGCAAATCTTCCGTCAGATCAGTTATAATTACTGATTAACAAACTGTCAGTTTTTAAGTTTATTACTCGTATTACTGTTCCATGGTGTAACTCCATAAATAAAAACTAGAAGTTAATATTTAATAACTTTATATGGTTGGTAACGATCGAGTAGAATAATTAATTCTTGTAACGAAGAGGTCTCACCATAAAATTAAAATCTTTAAGAATTTCAAAAAATATCTGAGTAAGAATATCCATTGTAGATTAAAATTACAGATTAATGAATAAACAAATGAACATCGTACCAATCGTCAGCATGGATTTTATGAACATTTACATCGAGTCTGCAAAGTACCACTTTCAGCAGAGAAGAATCAAATCTCAGACAATGATATTTGAACCGGATTCAATATTCCCGTCTCATGAGTATAATCGAGATGAAAACAACAAAAAGGGAAATCTCTGCATGTGGGTGGCGCAGACGTCGGTTATCTGCTAAAAAAAATCGAGAATGCATGCATTATCGAAAGTGTTCGACCTTATTTACATCCCGTTAATCGCGGCTAAAAGAGGACACTGCCCGAATGAAAATCCTAATCAAATGAAAAGTAAGCCGGCATGAACGTAAATTCGCTGTTTTACGCGGATGCAGATATACTCGTGAGTAGGTATTGTAACAACTCAATTGCGATTTCATCTTTGCTAAATGGATTCAAATTTGTGCTCACAAACTATGTATCGCGACTTATTTATTTCCATTTGTTAGGAAGGAATTTCGCAAACAAATGCAATACAGCAATATTATTATAATACTTCCGTCTTTCAAAAATAACAATCTGCCCAACGAAACACTTTAAACGGATTTTTAACCTTTTTAAGTTCATGAAGATCTATCTTTCCTCCGCGGTAAATTTCTGTCCAATGCAAAGAGCGTCGCGTACCTACACCACACCCACGCAAACTCATTAGAGCCGTACCTGCACGAGGCCCGATGACGTCAGCGCTCCGTCATTAAAATAAGTCCACGTCGAGGGCTGATACCGAGGTGTGACACGTCGGGAAATCCGAAGGCACAGGTGTCGAGTATGCGATATGCCACGTGTTTTCGTCAAGGAGCTGTGTAAAATAAAACAGTTATTAAGAGTGAAATTCAATACATTGAGTGCGTAAGCATTTTAATTTGTTTGATATAGAAACGTCAGTTTCTAAACTGTTTTGATAAGTTTCATAAAGTTCGTATTTCTAATGACTGAAGAACCGGTGTCTACTTTTTCAAACTGCTCTAATTGTAGAATTTTATTGTTATTACAATAACCGCAGTTTATTATATATTACATTTAATGCAACACTTGCACCTTTACCAATATAATCTGAAAATTACACATATCGTTCTCCCCATAAACCTAACAACACCGACATTTTTTTCAATCTCCAGCTCTCGGACACATTATATATCCAGATTCGCACGCACGCATCGCCACCGGGCAACTTACGTAAAAAGCGCGCGAGAATCGAACTCGCAGAAATTGGATTATTACAGCGGCACAAAGCATTTTCCTCGTCAGCAGCTCGAGACTCATTAGAGAAGCTTATACACTATACACATCTTGTACACTTCTACATATAGAAAGTACCCCCGGTGTACACATATCTCTCGTTCTGGGCGTATATAATCGCGCCAAAAAGCAGTCATTACACAGCACAGTTGCCGCCGCCACCGCTGCGTTATTACACCGGCGGACATAATTTTGCATTGGCAGTTTTCCGAGCGGTGCGATGTTATCGCGCAGGCGGAGAGCATAGTAGGTATAATAGATACACGTACAATTATTATTCGCTGTGCGGGGGTTGACACACACGCGCGCATGCGCGTGCGAGGGGCAGAGATACGGGCACTTAAAATTCCTCGATAGGAAGGTAAGTGGTGTTGGCTGTGTGTGTGAGTGCGTGTTGGTAGTTTGATTCGCGCTGGGTATTGTGCACTGTAATTTTATTAATAGGGTATCTTATGAATAATTAGAAGATTAGAATTTAAATTAAGCCGTTGCAAATGCGTAGTTGCGGTAGTTTAAATGGTGCGTTGTGCCTTGCAATTGTTTGGACACTGCTAATATGCTTATGTGCTTGTGCAATATTAAGAAGAATTATTAAAGGCAGTAGGATTATATAAATGAAGTTAAAAGTAACTTTGTTCAATAATTAAATTATGATGATATACGTCATTGGGAAGTCTAACCACGCGGTAAACTTAAAAATGGTTTGGAATTTCCATTCTTACGTAAACAATAAGTGGCTGAAAATATAATTGTCAGTGAGCGGATAGACAATCACATGTACGTAGAAATGACGACTGAAATAGAAACGGTGATTATTCATTTCTCACAGTTTTGTCGAAAGCTAATTGGAAATTTTCAATTAGAGGCAATTGTTTACGTTTATTATGCAAAACAAGTGTTTCAAGTGTATATCAAGTTTTCCTCACCAATTTTAGCCAAACCCAAATTTCGCTTATTAGAAAGTCGCCGTGCTCTCATAACTCTTCAAAAGTAGTACAAAAAGTAATGCATCACGCGCACGATATGAAAGGACTTTACGACCATTCATAAGTTAATAAAGCGCCAATAAAACTTTCGTGCACTTTTTTTGTTCGGGTATATAATCCAGAAACCGGAACTCCGAGAGCCTCATTGTCACACATCTCTCCTCTGCAGACATATAATGCACGTGTGGCGCTCCTCCAAAAAGGCGCGCGAGCAGCTACGTGTGCCGCGCAATGAAGATCCTCGAACTTAAACTCTCCTCTCTCTCTCTCGGTTCATATTAAATTTGCATACGGCAATTTATAGCGCGCATGCGCGCGACGTTGCCCTCGATCGCGACGATAGCATTGTGCCGCGCGATCCGCGCGCGCGCGGCAAAAGAAGAGCAGAAAAAAGGATCGTTGCTCTCTCTCTCCCTCGCGGTCATACCCATAACTCATTTCCTGTATTTTTGAATTTCGTAATCATATGTGTACGCAGTTTTTGTGCGCGCGAGAGTGGCGAGCTTTCTTCTTTTTTACACCCACGCGCGCGCGTGCAGTATGGGCGACGAAAGGGCGATTTACGATTGACGGGGCTAACAATTGATTTAATAAAGGATCGCCGCAAATATTTGATTATCTCGGGCGCGCGCGCGCCTGATGGGTTCTTTCTCGCGAGGCGATATATATGGCACTTCCTTATGGCCGGCGTGTATATGCACGGGGAGGTCAAAAATTGAAAGAGCGGTTATGAGACGAGTTTCCGTTTATCAATACATATACTTGTTTCTTTTGAAAAAAGAAATGTCAAGATAATCTTGTATGAGAAAAAAGCTTAATATATAATATTCATGGTTTGTTTTTAGATCGGTATATCATACTAATATATCTGGTAAATAATGTACAACTTAATCAAAACTTACTCTCTATAAAATAGAGTAATAACATTTACATCATCCGAGCGAAATTATATCAGCCGCAGCTGGCCATATATTATTATGCAAAATAGACGTTATGACAGCGAATAATGGCCACGGCCGCCGCGCAGTATAACCCCACCGCACCGCGATATATCTTATAAAAACCAATCCAACCAATATTTACACATTAAACAACGCATTTTCTTTTCAGCGTCGCGCGCGTGCACACACGTAACATTGTTATTACGCGAAAGAGGCACATACACGCGCGCACGCGCAAATTACGGGAGCGAAAAATGCGCGTCTAGCCGCGCGTCGTAAGTATAAAGCGGCCCGTATAATCGTGTTGCGCCCTGGGCGTTAGCGCGATAATAATTCACGTGTCGGGAGGAAAGGGTTGTATAATGGGCTTTAGCGGGCTAATTATTTTATCAATGTAATTGGCAGTGATTCGGAGGCGCATTACCCGCGTGTGTGTATGTGTAGGTGGATGTATGGGATTATGGCATAGCGTATACAGTTTGCTTAGAGGGCCAATTCGACGACAGACATAGGGGGAATTGCGAATGTTGCTGCAGAGATATCTCGAAGCAATTTTATTATTAGTTTTGCGCTGTGTTATTAGACGGTAATGTTTACTTCCGTGTGTGAAAATTTATTAATTTGCGTTATTTGGTGGTTTAAATGACACGGTGTTCGGTGAAAAATCAAACGTTGCGAGTTTTTAAAAGCGTTTCAAGAAATTTACAGTTAAAAGCCATTTGGTGGAAAAATAAAAATAATTGCATCTTTCGCTCGGGACGATAAAGTCAGCGATATAATATACAAGGAAGCGAAATTTATTTTGACGATTACCGGAAATTCGCGTTGGATTCGTATATTAAGGTGAAAAAGGGGCGAATGACCGTCGGAACTTTCATTTTTTTCTTTCGCTACCTGCAAAATTCCAAGACGATTACACATCACCTTATTATTAATGTATACTAATATTCCGCGCATACTAAAATTTCGATACATCAAAGCAAACAACTATACCTACAAATACGTCGGCAACCGCAACTACCAACGTCAATTACGCGCATAATCCCCCGTCCGCCCAGAAAAATCCACACATAGCGCTTCCACTTGATTAACGAGGCGCATTGTCTCCGCGATATTTCAGCAACAGTCGTCGTCTTCTCGACTCGCCACTATACTATACAATCGAACACATCGCGCGCGCCCGCGAAAACTCACGCGCTTTAAGATATACACGTACACAATGCGCCGAACCCGCACAATCAGACATACATCAAAAGAGGGAGAGAGGAAATACCTGGATGACGAGAGAGTTCGGCTATGCGACTGCCCACACGCGGATCTCTGACAACTGCGAAATCATCGTCGCCGCGTCGACGTCCGAAAAGAAGGGAAAAGGTGACGCGCGGTCCCCTGGGACTGCCTATACCGTGTCGACTGCACGCATTGTAATGACGGAGGTGGAGAGGAGAGAGAGGTGAAAGAACGCTCGAGATTTATGATTGTATCGCGGATCGGGCGGGTTTTGCTGCTGGTATATAAGTAAGGTGGTAGACGGGTTGTGCGGCTCTCCGCGGAGTGATTGAATGGCGAGCTATCGCTGCAGCACTCGCGTCGACTTTTGTTTCTTTCGTCTAATCGAAGCTCTATACGGCGAACTTTACCGAGTAAGGATAGATTAGGTATTTGTTGGCTTTCTTAGGTTATAAAGTATACTATATATAAATAAAGCATTTAAATTCCCCGCCATTGAGATCACCGACCGTACGATATGTATAAATTCACTCCCTCGCGTTTCGTCATCGTATATACATGCAAATTTCAAAAACAATGCGGGGATCAATAAACTCGTTGTTTAAGATAATTACGCGTTTGTTATATATAGTTGTTGCAATATATTTAAAACTGAAACACTTTAAAGTTCGTCGTATAAATTCTAATGTATTCCGAAATTACCAATACCGAAATATTTAAAATATTCCGAAAGATTTATCCTCCATACAACAACGAGCGCGAGAATCGTAAATCACCGCAAATACATTACTTTCTCGTACGATAAATTTTCCCTCGGCGATATACCTCGCAAGTGCACACACAACTCCGTCGCTATAGAGCGATTTCGATCGCGATCCTACTGTTTTACGATATTCTCACGCGTATTGACTTGTCGCAATCGAGACGCGAGCGCGCGTGGAAAACTTAATAACTATATATATGTATTCGCGTACAGGAGCGTATGTATAACAAGTAAGAGCATAGATCATCACCTCGTTTCTCTTCTGAGTCGCGCGCGCCAGCCGCTCATTTGCCTGTCCTCGCGTTCCCGCGCCTGACATATTTTTGACGTGTCGTGCTATCAGCGCACGCGTAATGCTACACTTAGCGTCTACAGTGTATATCATTACGGGCGGCGGTCAATCGCATGACGCCCGATATATATATATATATATAGGCACGCGCGGGGGCTGTACTACGGGGAGAAAAAAATTTTTCAATTAGCTTTTCACGGAAACTATTTTTTTCTGCGAGCGTGTGTGTGTGTTACGATGATGATGTGGCCGCTTGAAAGTGGAATCAACAACTTGTGATCGGAGTTAGAAAACATTCATTCGTATAGATATATGTAACAGAGGTATATTAATAGAAAATAGGCGTTTGTTCTTGTCAAAAATTTTTTAATTTTATTTACAAAACATGCGTTAATTTGATTTTCAATAATTTTCGCTATTATAAGTTACCTATAGAATGAAATTTACTTTCCTATAATGCATACTTCATTCGTTAATAAACGTATATAATTTTGTATTCGCAAGCTCATGTTCACAATTATTTCCAAACTATATATACCTTAATGATAAAAAGTCATCGTCCGCGACGATTTATCATCCGAACTGTATACCACAAGAAAGCAAACTCGAAATTCGTCAACGCAACTAATCCTCTCACTATATAATATTCATTATTCCCGTCCAAAGCCATATACGCCATCACCTTTACACCGCCACGCGTAGCCTCGCAATTAACGGCCCTCTGCTCTCCTCTTCCGCATCGTTCTCTCTTCCTCGTCCCAAAACCGCCCGCGCAAGACAATGCCACATCAACGAAATCATCTCTGAAAAAAAGAACCTCCCAACTTCGACAAAGTGCATACAGCGGGAGTCTCTCTCTCTCTCCCGCACAAAAGACACGTGCTGTTTTGTCGCTGCCGTGTGCGCGTGGGCGCGCGCTCGGTATATACCCTCTCACGGTCCTAGCCCTCGTTTTTTCGCCTCTCACTCGGTTGAGAGAGAGAGGGAACGTCATCACCATAATTCATCTTTACGGCCGCGCTTTTCTTTTTAATTTCGCGAGCGCGGGGGCACAGGTACCGGCTGTGTGTCTGCAGCCTATGGGCTCTTCTTCTTCGCTCGCCGTCACGGTGACACAAAGGCCGATGGACCACCGTACGGTTCGCTCGTCTAATTGTTCGGGTAACAAAGGAGAGAAGAGCGATCGAGGGAGGAGGTAGTTTTGGATTGACGTATTATCGGTGTGGCCGCGTCTTTTTTTAGATACGACGATTTTGTAAAGTTTGGGGAATGTAGTAACGGGTCGGAAGATTAATTTTGACTGAATCAAGGCTTGATTTCTGTAGTTTTTATTGTTGAGTATACAGTTATCGGGTTGAAATACTGATGTGTTATGACAGTTTTATGAAATATGTCTTGATCCTCCGTTGTTTTCCAAATATTTTTCTGATATCGTGTAATTTTCAGTTCAAGAAATGTCAATGACTCGATACCTTTTTTATAACACCAACTTCCCCGTCTCAAAAACGCTAATAATATAAATCCTTCGCAATATCGTTAATTACAATAAATCACTCGACCGCGTGTGCTTTATCTTCGCAAGATTCGCAAGAACCGATGACGCAAGTGAATCCCGAAAAAAAGCCACCGTTATAATATCCCCTGCACCTCGGCAGAAAAACCTCACCACCGATCGCACTTGCCGCGCGCAGAATAAACATGACCATCTCTCTACTCGCATAGAAGAAAACTCGAAGAATCTCTTCCCCCCTTCTTCTCCATCTTCGGATTTTTCCCTTCGTCCATACGCGCAGATTGCTTTTAATCGGACCGCGCTTCGAATTTCCGCGTGCGCGCGCGCGCGAAAAACCGTGACGTCTTATCCGCGCGCAGCTTTTCGCGGTTCGTATCCTGCGGGACTCGGTGTGGAATCCCCCCGTCGTGTGGCTGGCGGGGAAAAACTCGCGAGCGGCGCGTTCCGAGAAAAGTACGCGAGCGTTCCGGAATTTTTCTGCAAGAGGCGTCCCCGCGGACGTTATTATAATCTCGCGTGGGACCAATTAGGATTAGGCCGCGATTTATATCAATTTGTTTTTCGTCGACGCTGCGGATTGTTTCTTTAATTAGTTTTTAAAATGAGGCAAAAATGATAATTTATGGTCGGTATTGTAAATAGCAACGTTTCAAGTTATTCTAAATTTACAATTTCCAATACAGTATAAGAAATAGTTTTACAAATAAAGATTTTAAAACAAAAATATATACCTACCCATATATAACTTTTTTCGAGACTCGAAAAAACCTTCCGTGCCAATTTCTTTATTCAACCAAAAATGTGTTAATCATATGACATCAGCGTGCTAACCATCCTGCATCATAAATCCCTTTCCATCATCCGACCACAATTCAAAAAAGCAGCGAAAGAAAATGCAAACAGTAAAGGCACACACACGTCTTTCTCCCTCGTTATTAATCGGCCGTTTCGCTTTTTTTTCTCTCTCTCTCCTCTGCTTTACGAGCCTGCAAATCATGCGCGCCTTCGCGTCCGGTTTTTCTCGACGTCTCTGTCCGCTATATGACTCGCGCGCGCGCGCCGGTCAATTGAATTTTCATCCCGAGCGCAATTGATACTCAATTAGTCATCCGCGCAATGCGCCAGATGAGAAATGGCCTCTGAAAAAGCGAGCTCGCGTGGGTCGCCCGCTGCGATTGTAGCGGAAAATTATTTTCTCGAGTTGTTATAAAAATTGTTACAATCAAATGCCGTTGTATAGCAAAGACTTTCTTTGCACAATATTTATCTTATATTATGAAATACGAATATATCTCCGTCGCCATATCAAAGCCCCATGTTTTTTTTTCTTATTAATATACAGATAAATAAATACATGAAAAATTAATGTAAAATAATATCGTTTCTAATTTATTAGAATTATTTCCGTGATTGTATCACACGCACCTTAACAATGCGAGTAAACCTATGTATAATTCGTAAAAATATGTCCAACCCCGTTTCTCCAGTAACATACTCTCAAAAGTGCAAAACTCACGCAGCGCGCGGAAATATATATACACAGAGCGCACAACGTCTACATCATGACAAGCTCGCGGAGTGTGCGTCTGAAAAATTTGATTAATCGTCGCGCGCAACAACGAACTGTACGCGCTCGCGCGCTGCAACTCTAGATTCTCCGCGAGCTTTCCTTTTACGGGGCTGGCCAAGGCCGGGGACGGGGAAAGAAGTTGCACCCCGTGTGAAACTGCAACCGCGGCTTATACAAGGATCATATATCTCTTATGACTGCGGGCTGATTAAATATGCGGACTTTAACGTTATAATCGTAAGGGCGACGAATTAGGCGAACGAGTTATATTATTGGTAATTTCTTTGATTTGATGTGTGTGTGTGTATTAATTTTACTGTTAGAATTCTAGGGAAGAAAAATGATGACAATTTAGAAAATTTCTTCAAATCACGGTAAATCTACGACTGCTTCCGTTATTTTTCACCTGATGTAAACACACGTTTCTACAAATTCGCAAAATCAATCTAACAG
>UXGD01004131.1:0-18026 GCA_900474315.1 Torymus auratus
ACATAATTGATCAGACAACAAATTGTCCAATTCTAAAAATCGGTTGATTAGATCTCGAGATACTTAGAAGTACGTACGCACATAAATTGTTGAATGCGGACACCCATATAGATTCGTAGGAAAAATTTAATATTATTTTAATTAATGCATCATCTAAATATGCTGATTTACAATTTCTTAATGTTATGAAAAAAATATTTTTTCAAAGAAAATTGCTAATTTTTATCATATGACATTGTAAAACTATTTAATAAAACTTACTGTAATATTAGATATCAAGCAAATAAATAAGCTTATAATAAGTTAAGAATTTTTATAATTTTATCTCGTATTTTATTCATTGTTCAAAGATATTTTTTGTATAGACACACATTTCAATACACATTTGTATTGAATGTACATACATAGAAGTAAAAATCTAAAAAGCGAGAGTAATGATTTAGCGATTATGAAATATTATATTCGTTAAGTGATTGAAGCGACTAGTAATTGCCTTAACAGAATTCTTTCTTAATGAGATGATTCTTCTGAATTTCATACATCAATAACACGGAATAATCGATCATGCTTTTGCTCTAAAATCTCTTTACAGTGGACGTGCATATTATGTATCTAATCAAATTATGTTTTCTTATCATAGGAGAGTTTTAATAAAGCACATATCAACTGAAAGAGTTTGAAATAATTGAAATTCCTGAAAATTTTGGATTCCGAAAATTTCACCGTTACAATGCTTTCTCTTTCAGAATACAATGAATGACTGTTACGATTTGAAAATTTGTGAAATTTTAAAATTAGATTTTTACATAAGTATTGAAATATGTATTGAATTCTATAATGAAATTTTGACGATGTTATATGAGTAAATCGACAATTTTTTTACCCTTTCGTGTTCCAAAACGGTCTAAAAATTTTTTTGGGAGCACACTTCTTCGAGACGTTTTTTCTGGCTCATTATACCTCATATTATGTGAAAAAAAACGTTGAATAACCGAAAACCAGTGGGTGACATCCATTTTGCTGCAAGTCATTTTTCTTATGGAAATTTAACATGGGAAAAGTGGATGAAAAGTATTCAATGATGATTAACCAATATGAAGCTATTGAAGTGGCAAACAAATACTCCACAAAAAGGCGATTAAAGTAGAAGAAAAGAGCTTTAATTTGAGATGAGAATCGTTAAAATCGGTCGGTTCTGCTCAAAGTTACGTGCATTTGAAAATCGCGAATAATGACCAAAAATGATTGACTTACATGGATTCGGAAAAAATCGCTCATTTCAAATTAAAGCTCATTTTTATAACACATGCGCGATTTTCGTCGTTTTTCGACCTAAAAAGAGTTCTTAAAGTGACTTTTTTTGACCGATTGGATAAAAAAATACTATATTTGCCTGACGGGCGCAAAAAATCCTTTTTTTTTAACACATGCATGAAAAAGGCCCTTTTTCTGCGTAGAAAAGTGAATCGAAAATCGAACTTTTCGAGCATTTGGCGAGATCTCCCGCTCCTACTTTTCCTCCCGGTGTAGCGTGAGGAAAAGTTCTTTGTCTCCCGCTATATGACGGCTCGATATGCCCGATCTCCCATTCGCTTTTCATGCAAAAAAGGTCCTATTCCTGCACTTATTAACAAAATCACTATGTGTAACAAGGGAGCAATTGACTTTTTCAGACTCGGATGATGATTTTGAGCACTCGTGTATCACTCGGGCTCAATCATCATCCTCGCTAGAAAAAGTCAATTTTCCTCCCTAGTTGCACAATGTACTATTGATCTTTTATAGAGAATTTGCCAACGATTGTTTTATTTTTGTTAGAAATTAAGCTTTACTCGTATAAGAACAAAAGTTATAGCTCGATTCGTCATGGAAACCGATACTGAACAACTCTATCCTACATCAGAAACAACGGAAAAACTTATAGAGTTTTATTATGAAAAACACTTTTTTATATAAACGTATACTGATTATACTATAATTGTCAAATACGACAAAAATATTTTGCAAAGTCTTTCAATTACCTCGTATAGGGAAAATATTACGAACGATATCTATAATATTAAACGCATCTTACTATAAATGCAAGCTTTCTATATTAATTCTGGTCTCTGCACAAAGCATTTCACGTACGAAAAATCATATAGAAAAAAAAAAAATAACCCCAGCGAACTGTAACCGAGGAGCAACGACAACAGCTCCCCTGTGAATTTAAAGCATCATCCGCAGTCCAAACCTGCAATTTCGGCACCAGCACCTCTCCCCGCCACATACTTGTCTCAGCGTTATATACGCACTCATCATCATTGTTCGCAAGTCGCGCGTAATCGCGATGCGGCTCTTGACTTCTGGCGCGTGATTTTAAAAGAGAACCGCGCCGAAAATCAGCTCTGGGAAAGACGCGAGCCGAGTGCTTCATTATTCAAAGCCCGTCGACGGCGTCTTGCAGTCTGCCGCTTCGCTGGCGAAGACGCGCGCGCGGCTCCTACGTTTGCGTCAGTTGGCTAGGTTTCTCTCCCTCTCTCTTATCTGCCTTGAGCGCGAGCGATGCTTCTTTTCGCGGCTTCCGCACGTCTGTTTGTTCCACGGGCGCGCGTGTTTGTTTGCATCCACGTTTTGCGCGACGTGCGCGCCACACTCGTCTCGCGCCGCGCGCCGAGCGACGTCTCAAGAGAGACAGGGGGTGGAGAAAGACTGGATAATTGCGAGACGGCGGAAAAAAAGGTCGGCGGCTCTCTTCGAAAATGTACGCCGACGAAGGAGAGATGTAAGAAAACGCGGAGGACGAACGCGGCCTGCATCTTTATTTTTCAGGAGTTAGAGAGCGAAGTTTATAAAGTTATATAAAAATAAGCTAACAAATTATAAAATGCCGGCTTTTATTATAAAAATCATCGTTAGAAGACACTGGGGCCTCTGCCTATTTTAACGGGTGACGAAAACAATCAAATAAATCAGTCAGCTATCGACACATCTTTCGACACATAATTTGTTCAGCTTCTATGCAAGAAAAAGACGTGCAAACAAGTGTCGCAAAGACTCCTTCATCGCACTCACTTCGCGGCGAATCGTTAACGCGATAGCGCGGGCGGCATCTCGCAGCACGTCAAAGGCTCGCGCGATAGCGATCCGCGTGTGTGCCAACTCCCGGTTAAGCGCGCTCCGCCATCCATCTAAAGACGCGCGCGCGCATATCCACTCCCTCTCATTCGCGAAAGAAAGATGCCGAGGAATGCCGTAGGAGAAATCGCATTCACGCGAGGCTCGTGTGCCGCTCGCTCGTCAAAGCCAAAAGGCGAAGATGACGGCAAAGAGAGCAGCAGCGCCTGTACGTGCGCGGGGGTCTCGTGTGTGTTGGAGGCGCGCTCACGTGTGCGCGCAGATGAAGAGCGCGCGGTAAGGGTAGTGTCTCCTACGTATGCACGCGCGCGCTGAGAGATGGGACTGAAGTGAACACTCGGAGTCGGTCTCACAGCAGAGCGATCACAAGGATTACGGGCGCGCAAACGGCAGAGCGCGGATCTCAATCCGTCTCCTCTCTCTCCCTCTCTCTCTCCACCGCCTATACACGTTCTCCTCCTCGTCGTCGTAAATCGCATCAGAGATCAAACACCGGGTTGTATATTAAACGCGGCTGTGTGTGTGTGTCCCGTACAGCACTACCGGCGCAGCTGCCTCGTATGGAGCTTGTAGAACGGGGAGGGAGATGACGCTCGCGAGCTTTAGGCTGACTGGGCACGAATCGGATGCGCAATATGCTCGGGAATTTCTTGGAATTCCGAAAATCTAGACACGCGCTCGAGTGTGGTTTTAGTTTTTGCTCTTTTAATTATACAGGACGCTGACGGAGATTGGATCGGGGGTGGTACGTTGTCACCAGTTGGCGCATTTCTTAGATTCATGGGAGCTTTGTACAGAGGCTCCGTCTTATAATGCTCGCGTGGAGAACTCTCCGTTATGCTTGTAATATTAATCAAAGAGTAAGTATACAAGAAATGGAACTAGATAAAAAAGAATATACTTTAAAATAAATAAATTGTTGCATGTATATCCTTGGGGTATATATGAAGCAAATTTAAAATCGGCAAAAATATCGTGTTTATCAGAAACGGAGAAAAATTTATTTGTCAACTTTACATTTTTTATTTATTTATAAAAAAATGTTCTTAGTCTTAATAGTAAGTTTTATTATTTTTGTAGCAAATGAACCACAATATGACATTTCGCTTCAGTAAAAATTGAGTGTCGAGCCCACATGTCAAGTGTAAAAATAATACATTTTCTTATAAAAAAAGTAAAGTTTACAAATAAATTGTTCTCCGTGTATAAGATTCGGCGTGAGGGAGCTCCCCTAGGAGTTAACGGTTGAAGCTAGACTCACCTGACTCAAGGGACGAATGCGTTCGTGGATGGACTTCTCCGCCTGCATGGCCGATGGCGGCGGATGGTCCGGCGTCGGGGGCTGGACGTAGTGCGTCGGACTGGTCGGCAGGAGCATCTGCACCTTCCTCAGTCGCTTATCCATGGCTTCGCCCTGCGGCTCTCTCTCGCGCTTGTCCTCCAGCAGGCTCTCTTGGGAAGACTTGAGGGTGAGGAAGGCGTTGGATACGAATGTCCTCTCCTGGGCGGCGGTGATGGCGCTCTCGCTGCAGGGGGACTTGTCAGCGCTGGGGCTGCTGTCCATCTCGTAGTTCTCGTAAGCCGAGCGCTCGTAGGCGTGTCGGCGCAGCTTTCTACGCGGATTTGTCATCCTCATCGGCCTGTTGTCGTGCATCGAGGTGATGGCCACCGGCTCCACGCCGTCCTCGCGCTTGCCCTCGTCCGCCGACTGGTGCTGGTGCTGCTGATCGAAGCGCGGCGACTTCATGTCCACGTACTGGTCGACGCTGCGGGTAACGTGGCGCAGTTGCTCGCGGCGGGACTGCAGCTGCTCCAGGTCGATGTGGCTGCGGGCACCGCTGCGCGCCAGGAACAGATACTCGTAGTTGCTCGGCCCGATGTGGCAGTCCGCGGAGAGGGACATCTGGGTCTGCAGGTGGGTCGGCGAGACCGAGAGGTTGCGCCGGGGTGGCTTCTTCGGCGGTGTCGGCTGCAAAGTCGACGGCAGACCGCCGTTCTGTACATAAGTAAGGGGGGAAAATGCATGACGGATGACGTGCGAGAGGTGGCTGCGCTTGCGCTCGTGCTGAGCAAGTCGATCGTTGCGGGGTGAACTTCATTGTTATATATTTGCAGCATTCATGCTTTGGTGTTATGCTCGATGAAGGTTGACTTTGCTATTTACGTGCGTATATGATTGCTGTTGCTTTTCAAAGTTATAGGAACGAAATTTGTAGCTACAATATTTTACTATACGCATGTGTGATGAGATCCGCGTTTTATACCGATTTATCATTATAATATCATTCAAGATGATGTGCAGGAAAATTAATTTTATAGTCAAATTTTCGAACAAAAATCGTATTTATATATAATTATTACAGATAGGCCTGCACGATATTGCAAGATTCATCTTGATCTTGTATTGTCTTGTCTCAATATTCCAGACAATAATCGATACAACATTTATATACAGTTTTCGATACAATATCAAGATTCTGGTATCAAGAATATCAAGAAGCTTGTCTTGTCTTGAAAAAAACATTTTCTAATCCTAATAAGTTATCGAAATAATCGTAATAACAGGGATGCAACCCCTATTGTTGACGAAATAGAGAGAATGTGAAAATTATCAGGGAACAAAGGGAGGATTATTACTTTTACATTAAATTTATTTTAGTTACATTGTTATTAAATTTCAGTTAAATACCTAACTTCCAGTTAGATTACATTTAAATTTTAAGACATCTGCAATATACTTGTACATTAATTTCTTTTCTGGTATTGTAGTGAATTTTGATAAACTATCATTAAATTTTAATGATATTTATATTAAGTTTTTAAGTATTCTTAAAGTTCAGTAACATTTGTAACTAAAAAGTTTCTTAAATTTAAGGAAATTTTTAACAGTGAATCATTTAAAAAAGTCTGAAATCCAAATACCCGGGAGACGCGAGGTCCACACAAAAAAGGGAGTTACGTAGACGTGCGACCGTCAGCGAGTCGATTATTTAAAAAGCCCAAATCGCTAGAAACGGGAGGTTCACGTAGAAATAGAATGCACGTATAGGTGCCATTGTAAGCAGCGATTATTTTAAAAATTCATGAACTCAAGGAGTCAAGTGTCCGAAGGTCCACGAAAAGTAAGGGAGTTATGTAGATATACGATAGTAAGCGAGTCAATTATTTAAACAAATCGTAAACCCAAATAGCCGGAGAAGGCGAGTTCCACGCAAAAAGAAGCAGTTGTGCAGTCACGTAGACTTTTTTAATAATCACTCTTCTACTACCAGGCGCCTGCGTAACCCCGTTTTTTGCATAGACCTCGCTCCGCAGGCTACTTGTGCTCAAGAATCTTTTAGAGAATCGACTCGACTACAGTAACATATCTGCCTGACTTCCTCTTCTACATCACCTCGCGTAACGCGACTATTTGGATTTGAGCCTGTTTTAAATAGGGAACTCGCTTACTATTTTACTTAAGCGATTTTTCTCGATCTATGTGGACCTCCCCTGCTATTTGGGTTTAAGACTTTTTTAAATAATCGACTTACTGCTTCATGTCTGCGTCTTTCTCTTTTATGTGAACCTCAGAACTTCCGGTTATACTAACTTGAGTTTACAAATTTTCTACGTAACTCCCTTTTTTGGGTGGACCTCGCGTGCCCCAACTATTTAGGTTTAAGATTTGTTTATATAATTTACTTGCTTACTGTCGCACGTCTGCGTAACTCTAATATAATCAAAAATTTCAAGACAAGACCAATACAAGAGAGAAATTTTCAAGAATTTATAAGAGCGAGACAATAATTACAGAAATATCGTATAGTCTTGCTCTCGTGCAGCCCTAATTTACAGAATGTCAATATTTGTTATAAAATAATTTAAGATAAAAAAGCTTTATTACAAAAGATATATCTAAACCAATACGTGAGAATAATAAGGTATTTCTAGGATACAATTAATAAAGATAAAGATGAACATAAACAAAGCTGGATTCCGAGAGAAAACAGATTAAAACGTAACGCAAGTCGTTTGCGTGATAGCTTTTTCAACTTCATGCATAAAATAATAACAGAATAATTTTTAAAATGTGTTTAATTATGAATCATCAAAAATGTATTTTTCACTAATAAATAAATTTGAACAGATTTATGAGTCGTTCATGAAAATAAAATCGCCAAAATTCGAGAATCCATCATTCATAGAAAATCTGATAAAATCACTCACCGAGACCTTGCTGCTGGACGCGGGGCTGTGAAGCGAGCTGGAGAGGGGCGCCATGGGCAGATAGATACCAGAGGCGTCGCTGGGCAAACAGCGCCGGTCCCGCGGGCTTGGCCCGCCGATGCTCGACGACGAGGATACGCTCAACTGGTCTGACTCGCGGCCTGGGGGCAGCGTCAAGGACAGCTGGTCCTCGGATGTGTAGCCACCGCCGCTCCCGCTGTATCCGTCGTTGGCCATGCCGCGCGGCACGGGCGGCGTCTGGTAGAGACCGCTGTCCGAGCCCCTGTCGATAGACAACACACACACACGCAGGCATGAGTGTCATTAGTGCGCTTCGCTCCTATCATGCGTATGTATGCATACACGCGCGCAGAGGCGCCTGCTGACGCGTGTCAAATATATAAGCACTAGAGAGGGAGAGCGGACCCTCTTATGCGCCGTTATATATATTAATTTAAGTTTGCTCTTTTCAAGTATGTATGTACAGAGAGCACTCTATTGCTATATATGGATATATGGCTGCGGGCCTACCGCGTATTATTATCTTGCAATGCCCTTTTCTCGTGTCTTACCTTGGTTTCGCGCATTTGTGCCAAATGGGTTGGTTGTATGCTTGTGGTGTTCCGATGGATTATGGATAAGCTTATAATGGTGGTTATTCTACGTTTCAAGGTGGTTAGATTTTTACAATTTTGCAGAAAGTTCAGTATGTCAATAAAATTTGCTTACCTGCATTTACTCAATATTCATTAAGGTTTTATCATTGTAAAATAATATCTTACAAGGAGAGTTTCCTACCTGCCGATCATGAGTGTGGCTAAAACTTGAAGATGTCATATTTTGAGCCAAAAAATTAACTTCTGCTGTAGGATTTTGTCGATGACAAAGATAGATTAGTCTTTGTAATATCTAGGAGAAATACAAGTTCACGGAGATCTAAATAAGTCAATAGCTAAAAGTTTCAGAACAATTATGCAAAATAAACATAAAGAGCATTAATGTCAGCTTTGATTCGTTCAAATATATTAATTAAAGCTCTTTTTGACTAGTTTCTGTTTGTGCTCTATCTTAATCCCTAATGCCCAATGGATAAAATCCTAAAATCGGCGTTTATTTGACTCAAAAAATGACATTCTGAAGCTTTGGCCAAATTCATGATCCAGAGATGGTAAACTCATCTTGCTAGTATAATAAGATAATATTGATATGGATTGAAATACTTTCAATAGTTAAACATTATAATATTATGATATGCATGAACTTTGTGTACCGTAACATTGTGAGAGATGTTTCTCAATTGACTTGAGAAATTATATCCATCGAACCACCTTGTCTAGAAAGCTAACAATTCACCTATTCTATATTGAACTAATCTAATTGCTAATCAGATCAAAAATAAAAATTTTACAATCGAAAGTAATCAGGGCTACATTGGTTATGGGGAGTGATTTAGCAGGTAGATAAGTATGCGGGATTAAAAAGAAAAGGGGGCTGAAGAAAACAAGAGACTATAGTTTCGAACAATGTTTGAGCGACGATGATAGGCATGCGATTCGGTACATGGCATACCGTAGGGTGTCTCGTGACGGTGTTGTGATCAGGGTAGTGTGGTTAAGTGGTCTGTCTTCGGGTGTTTGGTCTGAGCTTGTAGCAAGGGTGTTTATCGAGTTCAGTGTGTCGGACATGGACATAAAGACGCTGTCGAAGACGGAGCTGGGGTCGGAGTCCTCGGTCAGCTGGAGGTGCCTCCATGCTCCGTCCATCGGTTCCCCGTACAGCTCGTCTTCGCTGAAACGTCCAATCTTTCATCAGAAGGATATTCTCTTTTTTCGCTACATTAGTTTTTCATTTCAACGCTTAATCGCTGCTGCGGCATGCCGGCAACCAAGAAGCCGAGCAAGCTTAACTCGTCTTGTATGTGTATATATGTAAGTGTTGTGTGTGGCATTTACTTGCTAACATCGACCGTTTTTAATGATGATAATGATGATGACGATGACGATGAAGATGATGAGCGGATTCATGGATGAGCTACGTAACTTTATAAGGATGGTGGTTGAAATGTTGTTACTATCTTCTAAGGAAATTCTTATAACGAGAATATTATTGAAAATACTTAAATCATTATTTTACTAGATTTCTATTATTTTAAAATTTTGTATATGATTTGAATATTTTAAGCATGTATACAAACATTTTATCTACAGTAAAATGTAAATTATTCAAGCAACAGGAATTAATTTAAGCATAGCATTTGCTTTATCTTATATAATGTGTATCAGTTTAAGTAAAAATGGTAAAATAAAAATTTGTAATTTCTTTTTTTCAATCATACTTTAAAATTTTTATTAAAAATAAAACATTGTTAAAAAGTTAAAATTTTGTAATAAAATCAGAAATATAGATTTCTATTCTTTCAGAAGTTTTAATTAAACCTAATTAAATTTAGAAAAAAATTCACCCTAAAATACATGAAATATCAAAAAATGTTTTAAAGGCAGTACACCTACAACTTATTTCGATCTTTTGTATAATATATATTCGCGACTTTCATACAGCTTTTTAATTAAAAACGTATCATAATGACATTAATTAACATACGAGTCGGACTACACAAGAATGAAAGTATAAAACACAAGAGAAGTTTAATTCCTGACTTTTTAATGAGACCAGCAGAAGAACGGGCAAAAGCGAGATTGAAGAAGCGAAACAGTCAGTGAAAATATAACGGTACGCGCAGGCAGTCGAAATTCGAGAAACAGGGAAAACGAGATGAAGGAGAGAGAGTGAGTGAGAGAGAGAGTGAGAGAGAGTGAGTGAGAGAGAGCAAGGGTAGACCGAGGGATACGAAGTAAAGCGAAAAAGAGAGAAAGGTCGAGAGCGAAAACAAAGTTGTGGACGAGAAACGAGGACTTCGACGGCGTCAGCAGCGGAGTATTATTAGTTTTATGCTGAGACGGGCTAACATTTACATTGTTTAACGTGATGAATTCATCTCGAGGTAGCTGTCGGGCTCGCCTCGCCGTTGGCTGCGTGCTACCCGTCCTTTTCTACTCTTCTTACCCTGTCTTTCTCTCTTCCTCTCACTCTCTTTCAGCCTGCCTCTCTCTCACTCTCTTTCACTCTCTCTCCCTCTCGCCTCTCTCTCTCTCTCTCTCTCTCTCTCTCTCTCTCTCTCTCTCTCTCTCTCTCTCTCTCTCTCTCTCTTTTAGTTTAAATAAACGAGCTCTGCGCGGCCTTTTCTCGCACACCAAAGCACCAAAAGTCAAGCAACACCGGTGACTTTAAGAGGCAATCCTGCTGACTTTTACACTTATTTTTCTGTAAAGCTGATGTAAAAATGTTTCAACTGTTTTATGGCTTCAAATATTATACACTTAATAAGATAAGGTATGCTGAATTTAGGATGATATTTTCATAATAGTATTTTTGGTTTCTGTCTGAGTAGGTTTACTGAAGAAAAAATTACTTGAGAACGTTAAATAACTTACTATGCATTAATCACTATTATGATGGCGATGTAATCACGAATAAAATTTCAATTAAAAAATACTTCTAACAAAAGTCAATTTAATCATTAAAAACATTTATAATAACACTATTAATTTACATGAAACTTCGTTCAGTAGAAAAAGACAATTATAGTAAGACACACCCGATCAACTTTAGCCTCATTCTTCTTAGTCTGTCCGAGTTCCAGCCAACAGGGATGCTTTACTTACAGTCATCAATAATCAATGATAAACTTCAATGAATTATAACACAGCCTTAAGAAGTCAAAGCACTTATCGGACTTAACGAATGAATTTTCTCCTCCACAAAGCTTCGTCACAAAATCGCGAATTACCTGTAACCCAACTGAGGCTTACGCTTCGGTTTACACTTCAGAAATATGACTCCGCGATCAAGACTCATCGTTGCGGCAATATATTGATGAACGACGAGACGAGTAAATAGGGCCGCGTCAATGGAGGCCAGCGAGATCGTCGAAAATCCGACTATTTGCGGGGACCACTACTGGACAGTCAGCAACACACGAACGACGGTGTGGGTATATATGCTCGCACACGCTAGCGATTGCGTTAGGGATACTCGCGGCAGTCCTAGCGTGCGCGCGAGTGACCCGCGGGGCAAGTGGAACGCTCGCGCTATAGACAGGCGGCCGCAGCGCTGCTCTCGGGGCATCGGCGACGATGACGACGGCGTTGGCGGTACTCCGCCTACATCAGGAAAATTAAAGCAAGCCAAGCGGAGCTTAACGCGCTGGGGCTACATGCAGCCACCGCCGCCACTGCGCTAGCCTTCGAGCAGCCGCCGTTGCCGTTTCCACCTCGGTCCCTCTTTCAGTGCGAGAGAGAGAGAGAGGGAGAAAGCTATAGCCACCCACATGCGCTCATTCACTCGCTTCGCGCTTTTGTTTGCCCACATCTCCCTATATTAAAGCGCGAGTATGTGTGCATAGGTTCGCGCGCGCATACACGTCCAGGTGTGGGGGAGAGACTGGCGGTGGTGGACGCGGTTGTTGGTTTTTTTTACTCCTTTTATTGTGCATAGAGAGGGTGGCGGGAAAGGATGTCTTGGTCAAGGTATGCGTGACGCTTCCAGAGCGCGACCTTGTCACGGCTAGCTCGATTGTTTAAAACTGTGGATGCCTATAGTTAGAGCAGACGGGATGTATCGTACCATAAAAGAAGAATGTTCAAAAGTTGTGGAATGACTGGCTGGATGCGGTGTGGTAAATGTTGATCATAATAAGAAGAATCTCTTGAAAATACCTACAGACATTTTAAGTACAGTGAGAAAAATTTCTGAACTGAGTATTTTGTAGGAATAATTACTGTAACACTTGGCTAATGTATTAATTATAGAATTGATTTCTATTTTTACAATGATGCCAATTATGTGAAAGATACTACTCGTCTTATACGTAACACTATACATATATTATACATCGTATTTTCACATATAAAAATAATCAACTTTAAAAACATTATTTTATATTTATTTATTTTTTAAGGTAAAGTATCCATTGTCGGGGCAGATTTGGTATCACGTTCGTAAACAAACGACGTTTTGAAAATCAATCGATGAAATTTGTTTAAACTTTTGAATCTAATTATTGATTTATAATCCATCTAATTTATGCAAACAGTGACTCATTTTCAGTCTCATTTATATTAAAGAAGTAAGTTTCAAAAAATATGTCTAAGAATGCTAAATCTAGACACCCTATATCCATCTAGGATCATGAAAATTCGTATATATTTTATTGAAACTTGATATATGAAAGAAATTGATATAATATATCCTGAAATTAAAAAAATTTTCTAATCAAACTGAAGAAATAAATATTAAAAATTAGTTTTATGGTCTATTATTAAAATTTGAAGGCTAAAATTTTAACGATAAATTTTACTATAACTTTTTGACTACTAAATAATTGTACTACTAATTTTGTCAATAATCGCTAAAAATATATCAAGGAGTTTCAAAAGACAAGTTTGTCGCCGGGTTAGTGGAAAATATAGTCGTTTTTAGTGATAAATTTCTCTGAATGTATGCAGAACAGAAACACATTGCAATGATATAGATACGCTTTTTAATTATACTAATGGTTACGAAACATATCTTGCTAAAAATATCGTTTGGCATATAGCTTACAGAATTAACCTAATTAATCAGAAACAGAAGTGTATTTTAAAATTATAAAACTCTCCTCATTATTATGAATTAAAAGGTTTCATCGTACAATATCTTGTAATTCGAAAAAGTTTAGTAAGCTAGCTGACGATATAGCATGTACATCCTGCATGAATAATTAGAAAATAAAAATAGACAGCCGAAATGCTGCATCGCGCAAAACGCTCCCAGCCAGGGGCGAAAAATATCTCCCGAAAAAAGGAATCATTTTAATGAAAGCAGCTGCATATTTACACACACAAAAAGCAACGCCCGCGATATATAAAATTGTGAAACCCGTAAAATATTACTAGACGGGAGAGATTTTTCCTACTTCTCTCTCTCTCGCTCTCTTTCTATCCTTCTTCCACCTTCACGTCTTCTCTCCGCCCTTCCTCTTTTTTTCTCGGCTCTGACGTTCCACAGGGCTCGCATACTTTTTTCGAAAAAGACGAACGACCCTGCCGCGCTCGCGCGCTGCGACGCCGGCGAACCAGCGACGCGGCAAGCCGCACGCTCGAGCTGATTCTGCGCGGGCTCTGAGCGCGTAATGGCAGAGAGCCGAGGGTAGGAGAGGGGGCGAGGGGGAGAAAACCTCCCCGAGAAAGATTGAGATTAAAATCGCCGAGGGACGAGGTACACGCGTTTCCTCCTAAAATGAATGTGTGTGCGATGCTCATCGTGGGATAGAAACGCGCGCTCTTTGCTTCTTTGCATCCCGCTCCGGCGTCCGCGCCGCTTTGCCGACTCCCGGCCCCCGGGATTTAAAAGTGAAAATGCGGTTTCTCGCAAATGGGCTTATAAAAAATTGAACCAAGACAATTCAATCTTGGTGGGATAGGTGTGGAGATTTTTGCGTTTACTGTGCATGTGTATGTGAAAAGGTGTTTTTTTTTGTTTTCATGGACTTATGATTTCAGCGTGAATTGTTCTGCGAAAAATGATTAATTTGAGTTTTCCTTAAAGAAGCAGTGATATTTTATGCTAAAAGTAATAACAATGATTAGTTAGTGATAAGATAATTAGAAGAGAAAGTAGCGTTTATAATGGCAACTATAAAACTGTTCCTAAAAAATGAGAGCAACAGTTATATAATAAAAAAAATTGTATTTTGTTAAGCAAAAATCAAACATGCAAAATTTTTCAAGGTTTATTTACTTGAAATTTGATGATAAATGTTAAAAACTAGATAAATGAGTTAATGTTAGGTAATAAAAATGACATTTGAAAAACTTGTGATGTATGAAATGACTGGTTCGAATATTCTAAAGCAAAATATCAAAATACTTAATTCAAAAAACAAATCAAAATCATTACTTTATTTTCTTCATGAATAAAGTAGATGTAGTTAGGCCTGAGTAAACTATCGCAGTAAAGTCTTTTTGAAAATATTTTATGATAAATTAATTCTTCAATTACTTTTAGGTTAATCTATTAATAATAATAAAATGATAAAAAGTATAAAAATATACTTTAATTATGTAGTCGGCAATCATTTTGTTGAAACCTGGCAAACTGATTGCCTTATCTACATCTACTTTACCGCTGAAATTGAGAACTGAGCACGCCCACTTGAATAAAAACGCTGCTAGTAAAGCCTGGTCACTCAATCGAATGCAAAAACAATAGCTCGGCAGGCGAGACAACGAAAAATAGTCGTGTTATTAACGAGTAGAACAATGGCACGATAGACTTACAATGATATCGCAGAGTTAGCGGACACTCGGCGGTTGTCATCTCGCGGCTTGTGGTAGAGCTGCCATCGCGTCGGCGAGGAACCTTCCGCTGGGGAAAGCTCGTCACCAGGCCGCACGTTCTCGTACGGACTTCCGAGGGAGTCATTGCCCTGCACCGGAATCGGCGGCAAGTTTTCGCTGTCCGCATCGCTTTCAACTCCGGAAGATGAACGGTGTCCTTGACAAGGATGAAAAGTTACTCTTATAAAAATATTTATCATATTTTGGATTCAGATGGAACAAGCCAAAATTCGGTACAAAGATGCTAATCGGACCCTAGTGACGTTTGGGTCAACAAACGTTCCAAGTATTTTCAAATGTATGTTTCGTTTTCATTATTTATTTATTTATTTATCTTTTTATAAATCAAATATTTTGTCAGTTTTAATAAACAATCAGATGGAAGCAATTGTGAAAATCTCGGTAAAAGCTCATCAATACAGTTATTTAAAATATAACAATTTCCTTTTTTGTAAAGGACATTTACATTTTAAAATACATATGCAGCAAGACATCGCATTTATGGATGTCTTGTAAAAACTTTGAGAAGAACGTACTTAGAACAATGAATAGAAAAGGTGGCAAGAAAAATGAGAAAGTAGAGAAAAATGCGGGCTTTCCAACGCGTAGACGTACTTTTAATCACAGCTGTTATGTCCTGCGTAACGTGTGCTGGGAACTGTCCGAGTAAGTCGAGCACCGTGTTATGGCGTGAGTCTTTTATGGCGAGGTCGACGCCGCGGTCGAGGAGCGTTCGCACGACTTCCATCTTGCCGCAGAGCGCGGCCTCGTGCATCGCTGTGCCAGCTGACGTCCGGGTGTTGACGTCCACCCCTGCGGCCAGGAGCACTTCGACACAGGCGCTGGAAATAAAATAAACAGATAAGTTTGGGGTTCTAAGAAAACCGTGTTTGAAATTATGATAATATGTAGAATACTAGCGAGTGGTGAAGCTCTACATAGTATCGAATAAACACAAATATGATAAAGATAATAATATAGTAACTATCTTGATTAGTGGAACTTTACATGTCAAATATACATAATAGCATGTAGACTACTTAATAAAACAAACAAGATGTTTCTGCATCGAAATTAATGTATCTATTTAGTAGAATAGGTACTCATTCAGTCAGACACTTAAGAACTACCTAAAAAATATAGTTTTAAAGTAACTTTAAAATATATTATAAGAATCAAGGAGTGCTCCGAAGCCAAGTTAGATACTACAATAAATTAATAATATATAAGTGCATTTTATTTTGACCTTAAAAATGAAAATAATGGGATTTTAAAATTATTAGAAATAAAGTGAAATAGAACTATAGGTATTTATTATTGATGCTTTGAGCAATATATATTATACAGCTACTGAAATTTGTAATACAAAACTTATTTCTATATAATACACAAAAAACTTAAAAATATCATACACGATATTGTCGGCCTCGCATAATTTTTTTATCATAGTAATGAAAATAATCTATTCAAGTTAATGCACAAATATCGCCAAGATGAAAGTTTCTCCAGAAAACGGCAATTTCGTAAATACTGTCGACCTTTTGCAGCTGTATATATAGATAGGTATACACACTGCAGTCATAGCTTGCCCGCGGGCCTCTGTACAATAAAACGTCAGATTGCGGTTGGACGTCCGCGGGCGCGCCATGCAACATCCACGCGGGCTGGCCAATTTCGCGTTTTCCAATTTGCCGGAAAGAGAAAGAAAGTCCAGCGCTCGGGACGCAGATACCCATAATACCTATACATACATACATATATATATACACAGACACACATCGAAACGCAGTCGAGCGCCCGGCCGATACGCGATCGCATTATAAGCGAGGCGTTGTTAAAGCGATTAGCCAGACGATAGCAGTTCTCTTGTTCTCTCACTCTCTCGCTCGCGAATAGGTGGGAAAAATGCACAGCGTTATGTGACGCCAGATTACAACTGCAATGAGACGAGCGAGCGCGGCAGGGGCAGCAATTTCAATTCGTCCTCTCCCTCTCTCTCTTTCTCTCGCTGGCCCGCTCGCAGAGCCAGAGAGAGAATCGGAGATTATTTTAAAGGCTTACCAGGGGGATTACCCGTGCCGTATGGCCCGTCACCGCGATGTTAAGTGCCACGCACCATCGAGGCCCCGATATTATTCGATGATCGGATTTGCACGAGCGCGCGTGGGCGCGAGCGTTCGCCGCTTCGCCAACTATGTGTACACTTTTAAATGGAGATTCGCGGTTGCGCGGATGGGTTTTCATAATGACGAAATGCAAACGGCCAGACGGAGATGGGCGGTTGCGCCGACGATCGAATTCGATTTTGTTGTACGTATCTCGTTGGCTTATACGTAACGAGGATATAGCCCGGACAATGGGTATTACGATTTCTCGATTTAATGCAAAAAAATGGAATCAGCGATTTAATTGTTTGACAAACAAAAGTAAATCTTTATTTCGTATACCTACTTACGGGATTTAATAATTTATTCATTTTTGGATTCCTTGAATATGTATTTATATGTTTCATTTTTCAAAAATATTTTCGCTAATTGTGCTAATACTTTTCGATACGCTTAGTTCTGTAAAAATATCAAGATGTTAATGTTAAATTTTTGTTTTGGTATAACTTCTAAACAAATATGGATTTTTAAAGAAAATATATTTTTCACCATACTCTAGCCTAAAATGCTACTTTCGCTTCCGGCTCAAAAACGCGAATGTGGTATTTCCGGCCCGGGTATGACGAAAAATGCCTCGCCTTCAGCTCGGGTGTCAATTTACACGAGCTTGGGACTGTTTTTTCCGCCCTAAGTACCTAATATACTATTAATACTCAATACCATTTTATTTCACCTTTCATATGGCACGATTAAGAATATTCTGTATCTTTTGTTGTATAACACGTGGTTGCATATAAACATCGGGGTTATCAAATTTTAAAGCATAAAATTAACATATTTTTCTATAAGAAAACGTTCAAAATTTCAGCACAATCCATGTATACTAGACAAATGATACTCTAATTTCTAGACTTATATTAATAATTTAAAGGTAAATATATAAATTACTTTTAAAATATTCTATATATTCATGAAATTTTTAAATAGAAATTTCCTTCAAGAGGAATATTCTTAAAAAAACTGTGCATTCTACTTTGAAATCTACCAACGATTTCGCATTCCCGTTTATAATTAATTCAAAAGGACCCCTGCTAAAAATGTTAACTAACGGTTGGCGAGCCGTTGGCCAATTTTGAAATTAAAAACGTCACACCATGAT
>UXGD01004132.1:0-18017 GCA_900474315.1 Torymus auratus
TACAACTTTGGTACAAATAACATTATAATTTTATAATTAGAAAACCATACTTTTAATGTAAAATTTTTCTTTTCTCTATGTATAAGAATGTTGTTCGGTTGAAAATTTTCTATAATTTTTAATTTTGTATAACTATTAATTTATAATAAATATATTTGTAAAAATGTTTATTTTGAGAATATTTTGTGAGATGTTGCGTCAAATTTTATGTCAATCAGTTATATACCAAAAAGCGATAATAATAAGAATATGTTTTATACAAAAGTTTACTGTTGTTATTATAGGATATTAATGTTTTTGGTGAATAGTTTCGGTAAAGTTATTGTCTTTGACATTTGAATGATTGTTTACGGCTAATCGAACATTTTGTTTAAAATAATGTTTGCCAGTGTTAAATTTTTTCAGTTACAAGCGTTTCTGCTATACGGAATATCCACGGAGAAAATAAGAACTAATTATAAAACTGGCTCATTAGAGTATAATTTTTTGCTTCAATTATCGGAAAAGTCATATTTACAGCAAGTGAAAAGTTAGAAAAAGATGTATCAAATGCATAGTTAGCACATATTGCCTCTTATGCTCAAACATTCATTATGTACCAACAACCTATATATCGAGATTTTTACGTTATGTTTTCTAAAAATGCTTTATTTTTACACTCTCGATTGATTTCATAAAAAGTATGTTATATATATTTTTGAGAAACAATGCATAGAAACTTGGCTTCTAAGTTTTATTATTTTCTTTGCATTTTGAACAATATTTCAACAGAATTACACACTTGTATACACTCCACAATTGTGTAAAAAATGAGTTATTCAATTTTTAATAAGAAATTTATGCATACATAAATATAGAGGACAACTTTTAAAACTTTATTTTTTCAATATTGTACTACTGAATGTTCCAACATTAAAAAAAACCTGTATTTTTCTACTAATTATAAAGGAAAAACTTCAGCCTTATCTTTTTCAACTTTCCTTTCCGAATGAATTTTTCTTCTCATATTTTGACACATTCTAAAAAATAATAGTATTTCCCCTGGGTTCGATTACTTACCATCCATATGTGATCATTTTTCGAACGATTCCATCCCTCACTTTTTTCAAAGACATATACTTTTGAAATATATTGTAAATCAACTCTGATGTCCCTATTACTTATTAGTAATTTTGCAAGCGTCTCTGAAGAAATTCTCTAAATGGAATGATTCGAGCTTTGAATAAAATATTCTTTGCAGGATTGCAATAAAGGAAGTGACAGAGCGTTTTGATGCGCCGGCACGATAATGAGGACTGCATCTTCGCAGAGACAACAGAAGAGAATTCCAGCTCCTGGTATACTATCACAAAGCACGCGGGCGTCTCAGGTATCATCTTTCAAAGCTAAAGTTATAGAGGCGTCTTGGAGACGTAGATGGTGCGACCAAATGGATGAGATGTCTATTCGCCTTCTGACAAGCTGTGCCCCTCGTTTGCCAATTAACGACACTGACTTTTAGGGATCTTTTTCTCCTTCTATAGGGGAGGGCGGGCATGATTACCGAACCAAACAATAAACAATAGTAATAATAAGCAGAGTTAATAAATTGATTCTATGAGTTGTAAATTACGTAAAAATTATGTAGAAGTATTACGGATTTATATTCGTCGAAGGTTCTATGATTTTAATTAAATCTGTTTTTAAATTTTCAAATATTCGTATATCGTAATGTTTATATATTTACTTAACGAAATTCATTAGAGAACATCAGATATTCAGATAATCGCGAATTAAACCATTAACGGAAATAATTTTACGGTATATTAATTTGACGTTTCACATAGTTTTCATATATCAAACTTCATTAATATGCCGGACGTGTGAGTAGAATTTTACATCATCGCTTAATATTCAACGGGGATTTCCTATTTGTATTATTAGGATAAAACGGGGTTTCATATTCAGAACTATAATAATAGAATTTCGGAATGACGTGTTTGTCAATATTGATTGAGGAAACATGACTGGCTTGAAAATAATGAGATCCAAATGCAAACAAAAAAAATAGAAAGGAAAAAATATTCAGGAACGAGCCCATTCGACTTGCATTCTGTATGGACTATTTTTAAACGTTATACTATAGGATCGCGAGGTCGTGCATTTTTAGATAAATCGATGTTTTTAATAGTAATGCGATGCACATATATTATTTGGTAGCAATGAAAAACGTACGCTCCACATCGATCGTTGCTTCAGCATTTTAATAGCTGGTTTAATAAGTATTTTTATTAAAAAATTATTAGTCTTCATAATCATGAATATCGAGGAGATTTTTATATCTGAACACGTAAAATAACAATAAAAATTGTAAAACGATCTTCCACTTTCAAAGCTTTTAAATTAGTTTTAATATTAAATTTTAGTAATGAGAAATTTTACTTGCTTCTTTTTTAGTCTCGATAAAAAGTATATTTTATCAAGCGTTTGTTTCAATTTCGTTATTACTTCATTTATCGCAATATGTAAAATCGTTTATAATATAATCATGTTAATCCATTATCCCATTCGATATTGAAATAAAAAACATTACCACTGTCAATTCATCAATCAGAATTTCAACAATATCAATCGTATTTTCCCATCTATCGTTTTATAGAAAGAACCGGACATTTTATCCTAATAGTCGCGAACAATGCCGTCAATGGGGATTTAAACAATAGCAAAATCCGAAAAGAGTTTTAGCCAGTATGGGTATTAGCGAATCCCTTCAAATGTCATATATATTCCCATCGTTGTGTGCACCCACGCGTTTCCGCAACGATAACTAAAAATAACACATCATCCGTAAATCCGCTGCGCATGCATCCATTCGTTATTAGACCAGTAGAAAGCTATTAAATCCCGCGTGCATATTTAATACTTTCGATATCGATCGGCTGACACGTGACAGCGCAAATCCCGGCATATTCTTTTTTTTTTCTTTTAATCTTTTGTCCAATTTAGGCGCATTTGCGCACATAATACCATCGGCTCGAGAGCTCCCGTCCCGCGGTACTATAAAAATGTTACAAAGTGTAATCAATTTTTAACAGCTCGCAGTTCAAAAGCTGGTCGTTTTCACGGGGGAACGATTTTCAGCGAGAGAAAATTAAAATTTGTCTGTTTACCCCGCGGGCGCTGACCCGATCAACGTCGCTTGTAAATGGTTCGCGCGCTGTGCAAATATGTGGGCATTTTTCATCTAGATTGAGATTTTCCGTGCGCGTTGGATAACGAAACCGTGCACAAATTCTGTTATTAATTTTGATTATACGGTAAACAGAAATTCTTATATATAGAAAAGAAGAAAAAATCAACGCTCGTGCCCGAGCATTTTAATTGATTTATCTTGTCCAAACTGTCAATTAACTGTATTCATTTATGAATGAGTGACGAATTTCATTCATAATTATTCATCTTTCATTACTCTTGCATACTTGATATTTAATCTTCTTTTTAGCTTTTATATATAAATCAGATATGAAAAGGAAGTGTCTGCTAGTCTAAATGCAATTAATATTTGATTTTCCAAAATTATTCTTCTTGACATATATTTCGAAATGACGGTGTTTGAAATAATTGGTATAAAATACTTTGGAAATTCAAATAATGAAAATTTTGAAACTGGATATGAAACCCTCCAAAATAGAAGTACGAAAACCCGTAGACTTGTATTCAAGGTAATCTTAAATCCACTTCCAATTACTGTAAAAATATGAATATATTAAATTCATCTAAGATTTATTATACCACGCTTACATAATTATAAGATGTATATATAATGCCGTGTGATTAACGGGTTTTCTAGCAATTCATTAGGATCATATGATCATTAGTTCGAAAATAGTTAATTTACAAACATAAACGTAAATTTAATTTTCACTAATATTTATACCCGAGCAGAATTTTATGTAATTATATCTATTACTATTGTTTATTATCATTTGTGTACGAACTTAATATTATCAGTTAATTTCATTCGTGTGTGGACATTGCAAACAATAATCATTGCAATAGTCAAATATTCTAGAGCATTGTTCAGCTTCTGTATTTGCATACTTTACACAGAACCAAGCAGCAGAAAAATACGTTGAGGTTTTAGTAATAATGATACTTAATCTGACAACCACACCGATAAAGGCTTATTGAATAAAAACAAATATAGGTATGAGTGCTATATAGCTGATATAAACGATTATAACATAATTATCAAACAACATATAAAAATAGTATATTACACACCTAGGGAGTAAAATTGGCCAGCCCATATCTCGTGTTTGCCAATTTCCATAAGCTGTAGACTGTCCAAGTGTTTTCCTCCCTAGGTGCGTGTAATATACTATTTCCGCGATCTTCAATTTTTTAAGAAACATCGATGCGCAAACAATCATAACCAACAAATAATTCGACGCTATGACTCTTCCTCTCCAACACTCATTAGCTAACCAATAAATACTTTCATTTATTAGAATTGGTACTACACCTTAAACCATGGCATCATCATCGGATGCAGTCGCGCTACCGTTGGTGTTTCAATTTCATCGTTGAATGAAAAAACTTTTCGGTCATTTAATCAGAGCGTTTTTCACTCTCCAGGCCAAACTACGACGAAAAGCCGGTGTTGCAGAAAGCCCTTCTGTTTGGCAAGCTGTACTGGAGGACCATTATCGTCATATTATGGCCGATAGTGCTTCTACCCCTACTAGTATCGTTCGACAGTCCCGTGAGTAATTCGTTTCATGATGTTATCGGATACGATTCGACGCTTCTAAATTAATGGAATTGTTATTATTACGACTATTTCTAGTTTACTTGTCGATATTTTCGTCACTTTACTCTCTAAAGTTGAATTAGTGAAAACTTCTCCACCCTTAAAACTAATGGAAAAAAACTAGTAAAAATATGATACAAAAAAAAAAATATTGAATATTAAAAAACTACTAATGAAACAGTGAATGTACACTAATAAATTAGTAGTTTTTCCACTAATTGAAAGGGTGGAGCAATTTTCACTAATTCAACTTTAGAGAGTACCTCAAGATTTTAAGATTTTTTTCTGTAAATATTTTTCAGGTCGAGTTCAATAAATACACAAACAATTATACGAAATATTTACTTTTGTAATTTTTGAGATTCAATTATTCAAACGATTTATTGCACCATTAATTGCACCATTATAACTTAGTTGAAAAAACTTCTAATTTATTAGTGCATTAAATTAGTAGTTTAAAAAAAACTACTAATAAAATAGTGAATATGCACTAATAAATAACTATTTTTTTCCACTAATTTAATGGGTGGATCAATTTTCACTAATTCAACTTTAGACAGCCAATTCTCGAGTCTCATGTATTTTATTCACCCCAGAAAACCCCACCACTACAGATATCCACTCTTAAAAAAAAGAAACCTTTCCAAAAATGTACCCTCCATCCACAGGAGATGCGATGCGGCTACGTCGTGCTTCTAATGGCCATGTTCTGGGTGACCGAGTGCTTACCCTTGCCCATCACCGCCCTCCTGCCACTCGTCTTCTTCCCAGCCCTCGGTGTCCTCAGCACCAGCGAGACCTGCAGCTGCTACATGAACGACACGATAATGGTCTTCATAGGTGGCCTCGTGCTTGCCATCGCCATCGAGCACTGCAACCTCCATATGCGCATCGCCCTTGTCGTCATGAAATCCGTCGGCTGCAGTCACAAAAAATTGATGGCCGGGTTACTCGTGGTGACGACGTTTCTGTCTATGTGGGTGTCGAATACCGCATGCACCGCGATGATGGTACCCATTATCTTCGCGGTTCTGACCGAGCTTGAAAAGGTGCGTGATATATATGTCTTTTTTTAAAGGTGGGAATGTGTGTTGTATAGGGACATGGAGTGAAAGATGTCCGTGTATTATGATTAATATTGCGATGACACGAATGGAGTTGGAATTAATGCCGTGTTTTTATAAATTGGATTTTAAAAAATGTATAAATTCTAATTGTCAAATGTTTTATTTTCATGGCGATTTATATAAATAGCAACGAAGTATCGTTATTGCGAATTGCTTCTCATTTGATTGTTATTGAATCTTTTTGAAATAACATGACCTTTGTGTGCTAAAAATTACAACGTACCACTCAAAGCCGTACGTTTGAAAGTTCTGCGTTTCAATTTTATCCCGTGAACGCCCTTTTTCATTAAACTCGAGCAAAAGTATTAATTTGAAAACTTGTGTACACAGAGGTTTAATTAAAACAAGCCACAACAAGGCTTTTAATTTTTACCGTCACATACAATATTCTCTCTTACTTTGGTTTCTAATATGAAAATGCGATTACATGTACGTTTCTCGTTTCTTCTTTTTTTTCCAGGAAGGCCTTGGCAAAGTGTTTTACGACGATGGAAATCCTGAAGACCCGGAAAGGCATAAACAATATAATTTATGATTCTAATCACGCGATTCGTTTCATTCGTCAAAGTAGAATCACTCTTCTTGCGTTATAATAAAAACAAGTCAAAATAATTTCTTTTGTCTATTTCATATTTAGTAAAAAAAAGAATGCTATTCTTTTACTATTATAACTTACAATTTTATAAAAAAAAAAAAAGTAAATTTTAATTTTTTGCCGAAAATCAAATCAACAATTATTATCAACACTTTTAGCAACAAAATAAGGTAAATTATACCCACCTCACAGCGAGAAAGAGCCGACGAACGTGACAAAGGGCTACCTCCTGGGCGCGGCCTATTCGTCGACCTTTGGCGGCACGGCGACACTCGTGGGTACCGGAACGAATCTCACGTTCAAGGGTATCTTCGAGGCGACGTTCCCGCGTTCGGAGGGGATCAATTTCACCCAGTGGATGATCTGGGCGACGCCCCAGGCGCTGGTCAACATCGTCATCACTTGGTTATACGTGCAGGTCTTCTACATGGGCATGTTCCGGCCGAGCAGCAAGGACGCGAAGGAGGCGAGCATCGGCGGCGAGGGAGAGCGCATCGCTAATAGGGTATAACGATGAGGGATCTTATAGGTGGTGATAAGAATAATTAGGTATTATTTTTTTTTTTTTTTTTACGCGAGGGATATGAAGTTGTTTGTTCAGTTTACGAAGTTTTTAATTGTGTTTACCATTTTTCCAGCGCGCTTTTTTCTGGAGCGCCAATGATCTTTTGATAATGTTGATTTGAGATTGGTAAACATATTTATTAAAATATGTTTACCGAGCGCGTGGAGGTTTTCCATTAAAAAGTTATTGTTTAGACTTAAGAACACATACATAACTTGTTTAATTGTAGAAAGCAAACGGAGCACGAATAAAAAACTTTTATAAATGGAAGGGAACGTAATTCTAATGGAAAATTTTGATCACTGGATGACAGTTCAAGAATAGAGGAGTTTCAAAGAATCTAAATAAAATGGGGTATATGAAGGAGAAAAATTTCCATTTTCTTTGTGTACGTGTAGGACGGACTCGGGCGAAATATATAGTAAAATTTTTCACTTTATTGAAAAAACTGTTGAAAATATAACGATAATTTAATATTATTTTCTAAAAAGTACATGCAAAATTCAATGATTTTTACTATTTATGTCACATAATAAATTCTCCCAAATGGCAGCCTGTCTCTCGTCTACGAAGAAAATAGTATTTTTCGCCATCATTTTTCTCTGTGTACGAAAACTCAAATATAAGTCTAAACAAATGATACGTCTTCAGTCACCGGGTGTGTAAGCAATTTCTCTTGTAAGCTATATAGTCGTTTCACCAACGCTGAATCGAGAGTTTGTTATATTCTGGATAATATACAAGTAATAAGTACAATAACGTAGTTAAATTAAATATGACTCATCCGATATAAATTATACTAAAACTTAATTACTGAAGAAACGAAGAGGACGTAAGAAATAAAAGCTTTGATTTTTTAATTATTTTTGTCGATAACGTTTCGCTCGAATGAAAAAAAATTCATTTAAAAATAAACCGAAAATATGATTTTCTTACTTTACAATTTAACGTCTGATATCAAATTCATTGTTCTTTTATAACAAGTATTGGAATCTTGTTTAAAATAGAATTAAAATTAAATAAATTAAAATTAAATTAGAGAAATTTATATTTTAAAACAGAATAAAATTTGACATTTTTAAAATAATTTTCAGGATTCCAATCTCATGAATATGAAATTCCACCAATAATTTATTTGAGATCCACTTGTACTTGAAATATCATTTCCGCAATTCAACACTGATAAAGCTTTAATGTTTCCAAATTATATAAACCTACGAACGGGGCTAATTGTTGAAAATATTTTATAACAAATTAACGTGATAAAAATGCACTGATTTTATTTAAAACAAACCAAAGTCATTGCATTTATTCCCACAAGCTGCCGCATATAGATCATGATATGGTTACACAGGCTGTTGAACTCTATTTAAACGATGTCACACTTTATCGAAGTTTAGAGGAAGCCAAACTATGGCTATATGTGACGTCAGGCGAAGTTTCGAGCCTCATATCTCCGCTGAAGTTCAGGAATTCGCAAAGTTCGAAAAATATATATATGGCGTAACCGCCCACGATAATGTGCGGGTAGGTGATAAGGGCGTTAATGGAGGGCGGCGCGGTTACCAAATATCGTGAAATTTTTATATTATTGCGTACTGCGAAAGTTCGCGTAAGGTGATTATAGTAATTTGAAATTTTTAGGCGAGCTGGAGGTAGTTCGGCGATTATTAGAAAAGTTTTTGAAAGTTTAATCGAACAGTTTTAATGAAAATTTTAGGTAACCGGATACCAAAATGTAATATTATGCTATAATTTAAAAAACTTGTAGGTATTATCAAGTAATAATGAAATTTGATTTTTATAATGATCACGCACACTTTTTTTTAGTTATTACGAGCTTAAATTAATTTTCCCGCTAACACTAAGAAAAACTAATTAAAATTAATATTTTATTTATCAAATTAAATTTACAACTTTCGACATCATACCTTTTAATATAAATTTTTTAATAAATAATGCTTACCCAAAGCTTGATATATTAAAGGAAAAACATTAAACTAAAATTCCTATCACCAAAACTAGAACACCAACATCCCAACAAACACTCAAACAACATCGCAATCTCCATTCCAATGTAGGTGATGGAGGAGAAGTACCGGAACCTCGGCAAGATGAGTTTCCACGAGATCGGCGTGTCCATCCTCTTCGGTCTCGCCGTCTTCCTCTGGTTCTTCCGACGACCGGGCTTCATCAACGGCTGGGCCGACGCCATATCCGCCGTGTAAGTATAATCATCACCGCATGCATCTCCGACGAATTTCACGCGCCGCCAAAACCATATTACACGGCGAACGAGCGGCTCCTAATCGTCGTTGTGTCACGCGCAGGGATATCCGAGACTCGACCCCTGTCATGTTCGTCGCCATGCTCATGTTCATCATACCGAAGAACCCGGGGTTCTTATACGTCTGCGATAAAGACGGTGAGTTGATAGAATATTGAGAATTCGAGTGGTATAATATGAAGTGGCAGTTATTAATATTGTCGTGAACGATTGATTTGTAAAGTTGATAGATTTTTTAACAAGGCGATGTAAAAGTGAAGAAGTTTCGAGTATCTTGTTAAAATATATATAGTGTGCACCGTATTTTCTGCGAACTCATAAGAATTCAAAATTTTGAAAGTTTATAATAGGTACCCAAAGTACATTTAGATTTAAATTATAATGTATACCGCGGACTGCGAAGATTGACTAACTTTTCTACATAATTATTTATTGCAATAGTTATAATGTTGAAAATTATAACTTTTTGCTGAAACATTATGTCTATAAAATTCTTGAAACAAACTTTACACAAGTACCAGAGTTTTGAAGTAAGAAAATGAAAATTTATGTCAAGAGAAAAAGTTTGCTTGACAGTGACTGTTTGAAATTTACGTAATGAAAAAAATATTTATTTGATTTTATTATTAAAATATATTTTCCTTTTTTTGTTGATGAAATATATATTATTATTTACGGTAACTCTTTTACCTATACCATCAAAAAGAGATTGGATAAATCGATTTCAAGTATGAACTAGATAAAAGCTGATAGAATTCTCTAGTTCGGAGTACGGAATTCGAATAAACCATTCGTTTTTGTTACCCGTGTGACGTGAGTTTATTTTCATAAAAAAAGCATATATTCTTCGTTTAAGTGAATGTTACTTAAATCTATAGAAAAGATGTTTTTTACATAATGCTTATTTTAAAATATTTTTTAACTAAAAGTTTTTAATAAATAATGAAACAATTCAGATGAACCTTACAAAAAAGTATAAAATAAAAAAATCTCAAACATTTATTTCGGAGCAAAATATCGAACTTGAAAATTTTTTCAACGTATTTACTTTTTTTAACGTTATTTAACTTCCTAAATTTATTTTGGAAAATGATGGATTATAACAGGAGAGACTAATAATAAAAAATGCAAACTCGTTAGACACTAAATATCGTTTTAATATGTACAGTTCTCTAACCAAAAATTTACAAAATTAAGTTTTTCTCGCACGATTCTCCACCGAAATGCAAGATGTCATCATATATAGGTATATAGTTTCTTTTCTTTTTTTTAGTAATAACTTATTATTGGTATCATAGCACTTGGTCCACGTTTTTAACTATTTTTCTCATCTTAACGTATATTACACATTACATTGTTAGACAATTTTTCTTTATAAACAAAAATGATTACATAATATATACTTTTACATTAACTAATAGTCCTAAACTTTAGCGAACAAGCGGCCGACAAAGTCGTCTGAGGGCCTGATCACGTGGAAGGTCATCGAGAGCAAGATGCCCTGGAGTCTTATGTTTCTTCTCGGTGGTGGTTTTGCCATATCCAAGGGTAGCAATGCCTCTTGCCTATCGAATCGTATAGGAGAGTCTCTGGTGCCTCTGAAGGAATTGTCGCCCTTCGGAATCTTATGCGTAACTTGCCTATTCACCGGCACGATCACCGAGATCACGTCGAACATTGGCATAGCGAACATCATGCTGCCAGTCATCGCTCAGATGGTAAGAATATATCTTCATGCTCTTCGCTATAACACAATGCACACGAGCTTTACCTATCCGTCGATTTCAAACGAAACCGACTAAGTTTATCTAATAAGCAAAAAAAATTCGACTACCAATTTAGTACTTAAAATATAAATCTCTAATTCACCATTTATTTCTATATATACTCTGACAAAAAAAAATCTATATATAGGTTTTCTTTACCATGATTATCATCGACTATTTCTCTTTCTCATCCAGAGCGTGGCGATCGAAATTAACCCTCTGTACGTGATGATCCCCTCGGCGCTGATCTGCTCGTACGCATTCCGTCTGCCAGTGGGTACGCCGCCGAACGCCATCGTGACAGTCACGGGCAAATTGCCGGTGAAGCATCTCATGATCGGCGGATGTATGCCAGCGATCTACAGCTTCTTCGTCGTGATCGCTTTATTCCCCATCTGGGGCACCTACGTCTATGATATAAAGTTGGACGAGTTCCCGGACTGGGCGAAGACACAACAGCAGACATACACCCACTGCCTGATTCCTTAATGGTTAACTCACTGTTGTTTAAGTTTAGTTTAGTTTTTCTTTTAATCAAGAGTTATGTGGTAGTTGTACATGTACTATGTACTGTAGTCTTCTCTTTATTCAATAATTCGTTTCATAAGTTACTTCGAGGTGGAAATAAAGCGTCGAGACATTATCATTTACAGTGTTGCATGTACATATAAAAGGTAGATTTTACATACAAATAGATTTGTTTTCATTCTCAAGTCAAAAAATCTATATCTAAATTTATATATTTGACAAATAAGATTAAACATCTCTTCTTTTGTCATTAAAAGATATTTAGTACTTTGTATCCTCACAGAGGATAGTTAAGTAATACCTTTTACAGGTAACCATAGTCTTGAATCTCAATAATAGACTATAAAAAATTAATATTTGCTTTTGTAAGTTCAAAATATAGTTGTTAATCTGTTCAATTTTTGTTTTCAATTTGCGCATCACAATTTGTTCACTTCACTGAGACTGTCTTACAGTTTTTGCACAAATTTTCAGTCCTATGACTTCATTCCTGGCGAATTTGGTTCTGCTTTCTTCGGACTTGAATTGATTTCCTGCTGTTCCATTCTACGATGACGAAGCATTGTCGACAACACTCCATTGAAACTTGCAGTTTTCTTTTTGGCACTACCTTTAGGAGTACTTTCACCAGCTCTTCGAACTGGTAGCCTTGGCGATGCCATTTCATCCATAAAATCGAAATCTGATTTTTCTTTTGGTCTGGAAAAAGGTTTTTGATAAGATTGCTGATTGAATGCCAAATAAAATATTTAATACAAAGAAAATAATAACTATTGAAATAATTATTTAACTAATTTACAATTGACAATCATATTCCTAGTGTCAACAAAATATCATGAATGAAAATTTTAATTTAGTATTTTATTCTACATTGATAAAAATTTTACTTATACAAATTTTATATATCAATTCATTAATAAGAAGCATTATCAGCAGGAAATGCTTTTTATCTCGAATTGCTTCCATGTAATTTATGTGAATCAACGAAAGATGTTTCCTAGTTAATATTATATCTAAATAAATTAAAATACTATTAAATTGCAAAGTTTATTTAAATCTTACTTGTACTCATGCATTAAATCCTGTTGATGATTATTTGTAGTAACAGGAGAGGGTTCCCGCCTCCCAGGGCACTTCCACTCAAGCTCCAAAACTCGATTATTACTTTCCAGACCCTCTATCAAATTAACGATATCCTCAGGCTTCTGCACCCAGCCGTTCTACACCAAAATAAATAAATTATTTAACGAGAAATTCACTTTGATAAGACAATGACAAAACTGTGCACTCCACAAAAAGTATACACAAAATTACTGTGCTTCACCTTAGGATCGACCTCGTACTTCTCGTCGTCAGAGCATTCAACCGTCCAATCCTCCTCATCTCCGGCCATGTTCCTTACAATCACTTGTAATTTTGAGAAAAGTAGTTTTTATTATTGCTACTTGTTCGAATTAGTGAGTTTACAAAGCCGAACGAACCACATTTTATGGTTATGTTTGTAAGTGTGCATCAACGCCGCTATTTGGCGCCTCGCGCCTCTTACGCGCGTGCTTTTGTTTACCGGGCGTTGGCAAAACAGATACCTATTCCAAATTCAAAATAAACAATTTTCTTGCGAATTGGTAAAATTTCGAGTATAAAGTGGTATAACAAATAACTGAATGGTCATTTCATTTACCTTCTTTTACGTAATATTGAAATAATTTGCAGAATATCCTGGGTTTGCGAAAATTGCATTCTCGTTGCGCAATTCAGCATTGGACGTCAGGCGTGTTTAGTTTTTGAACGGCACGTCTGCTTCTGCTACTTACGGTTACTTACGAGTTACGACTGCCTTGATTTTCAAAATAATTCATATACCTAAGCTAATGTTCCAAGACAAATCGTCCCAAAACAAGTCGAACCAAAACAACCTTAAAACCAAACAAAACCTCTGCAACCGAAATATTTCTACGGAAACAATCATCAACTAAAATGCAAAACCGTTCGCCGCCCACCTAACCTCCACCAGACCGATTTTTTCCCTTCACCGCAAGACAAAACATATTTATAGTCTCTCCTATCATGAAGAAACATCTTCCTAATACCCTACTAAGTACGTAAGCCTCGCGGCAAAGGCGACAGAGACAAATGGCCTGTACGCGCGATTGCGCTCTTTCGCTAAGTATACCTATAAGTATATGTACCTAGACGAAAAGCATGCACGAGGCTGCAATAATGATCATCATCAACTCCGCCCCGCGCTAAAGTCATGCACCCAACATGGTTGCGTCGCGTCTGCTATATCTTTTTCTCTCTCTTGCTCTCTCTCTCTGTCTCTTTTTCGAGCCGCCAATACCCGACGGGACACTCTCGGCTTCGCGGGTATTTTTAGCACGATATTGCACTCGCCGCGTTTTACGCCTTGAGTAGGAGCAGCAGCGGAGCGCTGCACTTGCAGCTCACCCAGCAGGGCCCGGCGCGCACTTTTGTTCAAATGTGAGATTGAGCAGGCGTAAGCGCAGAATAGAACAGGATGAATCAGGCCGGCTGGAAACTCGACGACGAGGATAGGGGTAAGTCTGGTGTTTTCGTGGACAGCTGTTGCTGAGTGCGTGTGGAGGTTAAAGGGAGAGCAAAGTATACCGGAGCAGGTTGATTTACGTCACGAGAGGAAATTTCGAGCGGTTTCACATCGCCGACGATTTTCTTCTCGCGCGCGGCTATAATAAGTACCTAATTAAAGTTTAGGAGATGGGTTTTATCGGGGATGTCTGCTTCGAAATGTAGTAGTTCGTGGTGAGGCGGAAGTTCTGTGGGTGAAAGTTCGAGACCGGGGGGAACATACGTATAAACGACGTAAGACGATTATTTTTAGCTTTTAATCGGCTATGTTTCGTATTTTTGTGTATATACCAGCGTCTCGCTGTTTTCATAATAATGGAAGTTTCAAGTTCAAGGCTTTCTGAAGAAAGGGTAAACAGATTTTAATTACAAGTGTTGTAGTTGTATAGGGGAGATTTTGATGGATAATAAATGTAAGTAATGGTTTTCGTAATTACAGCTCTCTATGTTGATATAGAAGAAGACAGTGAGGAGGAGGCAAAAAATAAGATATACAGTGCCTGGGACCAGTTGCCCGATATACTTCTTGAAGAGATATTTTCTTACTTAACAAAAAGAGAGCGTTACTATGCCTCACTTGTCTGTCGAAGCTGGTACAGGGCTTTCAAGCTACCGTATGTTTGGAACACATTCACATTGGCAGACACTACTCTCACCAGGGGGAAGTTCAATTACTACAGTGGTTGGCAGTATGTCTTGGATCATATGAGAACTTCGACATGCTTGAACAAAGTTGGAAGAAATTTCAAATGCCTGGTGTTTGAGCCAATGATGAACTTTTACAATCTGTATGAATTTATGAACATGATTTCTTGGTACTCTGAGAGACATGCAGCTGACAGATCTCTTGTAGGTATTGGCACTAATGTACGTAAATTGAAATTCACGTTCCCTTGTAATATGGCAAACAGAGATAATCCAGAAACAATGAAACTCTTTGGAACTGGTGGAAAATTGCTTGAAGCTCTGAAAAGACTAATGAGAAATCTCGAAAATATAAGATCTTTAGAACTTATAGACTTAATGCTTGATAGCAAAGAAGCAGTACATTTAATGGATGATATATGTACAAATTGCACTCAGACTTTAAAAAGATTAGTACTTATAAATGCTACAAAGTTTCATTGCCCACTTTTGCATGTTGGAGTTTTCATAAACTTAAAGGTCAGTATTTATTTATTTATTAAATAAAAAAATTAATAAATTTTTCTATAAATTATATAAATCTAATATCTTGTGGTATGAAATAAAGTCATCTTATCTTTTTTCAGATTCTAGTAATTAGCCCTCAAAACCTTCATGAGGATGTTATTGAATTATTAGGATATACTCAATTAAAGCATCTTCATATCTTACAAAACCGTTACAGTCCAAAAGATGCAACTCCAAGACTGGTATGTATTATAGATGTTCTTTCAATTCAAGCTACTTTGAAAAAATATATTTAATATTAACTCAAACACTAAATTTTTTCAGCCGAAAAATTCTTCATGGAAGAAAATGAAATTAAGTAATCCTAAATTAAGAGTTCATTTTGAAATCGAAAGTCAGAAATCATCTGATATCATATTGCCTTTTGATGCACACGATCATAGTCAAGTTCCATGTCACAGCATAGTTTTAGATAATCCGAATGTACAGGTACTATTCACGATAAATTGTATTATTAGGTATTTAAAACATTTTTCTATAAACTAAATTTTAAAATTTATATTATAGATTCCACCATCAATTATCATAAGTCATGCAATGTACTTTGGTAAATCATTACGTATTTACGCACTAAAAGGATTAACGAGATATTATATGCAAAAAGTTTTTGCCAAAAGGATAGATGAGACACTTGTGAAACTTTGCAAACTATGTCCAAATCTTCACACATTGGTAGAATTTTGTATAACTTGATGTTCTGTGATTATAGCAACTAACTACTGCTGATTTTCTTGTTAATGATTTCATATTCAAATGACTAACAAAAAAAAATAACGAAGTGCCTTCGAAACATATTATTTTTATACTCGCATATATATATATGTAAATATGTTTCAGCTTTGGCCTTTTATTATTTCTTCGTTGTTACTACTATGGCTGTGGTGTCAGACTAACTCGTATTTCGAAAATTAACGTTTGTTACCATCTATAATTGTCTTCCTAATTCTATTTTCTTCTCGAATGACTGTGATACTGTTTGCAACACTATACATTTCGAAACGTATTTAGTAAGCATTCCGTGTACTTTTCTGCAGATGATCCGTGACAAAATTTCAACAGCCACGATCTTAGAAATCGTATCTACTGCAAAGTCCCTGCGTTGCCTGTACATCAGACGAAACGTTGTTTTAAAGAAATGCGACGCTGACTGGATAGGTATCAGCGATTGGTCAGCAGAACATTACAAATGGATCAAAGACAATTGTCACGATTACAGTAAAACTGAGCAGGAAGTTTCCAGAATACTAGGATACAGATGGCACATGCTTTCCGAAAAAGAGTTTGCTAGTCAAACGGTTGATCTGCACATATCAGATATTTAATATTGAAACTTTAGTTTTTTAAGTTTTTACGAATTTTTGACCCTATGCTGCCTTTTATGAGGTACAGTCTTTTTTCTGTACTTAAAGCGCTTAAATATTTATTTGCAACCGTTTATACTCGTTAAGTACTTTTATAGAATTAAAATTTTTTATTTATAAGCAGTATTTTTAAATTAGTTTGACTATTTTGATTTTTGTTAACTGTTTTTATGTTTTTTGCAAACTAAAAACCTTCGTACTGATGCTTCTATTGTAAATATAAATACTGTATATAAAACTGTCTATGGAACAAATGTATGAACAAAAATGATCAATATTATTAATAAACGTTTTAAACGTATATAGTACTATCCATGTTTTTACTTACAGTGAAAACAGGGAAAATAAAAAGAAAGATTTGGTTATTTACTGAGTTTATTATATACGCTTATTATTATTTATTACTCTTATACGTAAATGCCTGACTTGCATTATTCAAATAAATACAAGGCAACATAAATCAACATCACTTCATCGTTTAAAAAAACAACTTTACTTTGTCCTAAGCAAATCCACGATATTCTAGTTTATATCGTGCCTATGCATCATAAAATAGAATTAGTCTATCTATTGATCCAAAATTTAAATGATCAAAATTCATTCATATATACAATAAATTATACACGAATACGTGTACGTCGATTTTACAAAAGTAGTAAATAGGTATCATTATGCTAAATTCTTAAAGGAAACAATAACTTGCCAGTTGTTTCCAGTGCGATTTTTCTAATCATACAATTTTAACGTATATGATTGTTATCAATGAGGATACTAATAAATTTTTGAATACCAAAAAATAAAAATTAACAAGATTGTATTTCTTGCTTCAATAAATTGAATAAATAAAATCATATAGCCATTAAGGCGACACCTTAAATCATATCAAATTAGTTATACGAAAAATCAACATAAAATTTATATCGCTAAGGCAGCTGAGCGCTTATCGCGAACTCTATTTCTCTGAATTGTGCGGGCCTTGAATGCTGCAGCGTTCATCAAAGTCTGAAAATAACACAAAAATCCGATTATATAATGATCTGAATAAAGGTACGAAAAAATACTTTGCCCTTAATTCTCATAAATCTAAAATTAAAAGATTACTTGATGTGATGCCAATTTTTTTTTTTTTTTTTTTTTTTTTTTTTTTTTTTTTTTTTTTTTTTTTTTTTTTTTTTTT
>UXGD01004133.1:0-18016 GCA_900474315.1 Torymus auratus
TATGTTATGACCTATCAAATGAGAAAAACCTTGTCGCGAAGGTGTGCCTTCAAAAAAAATTTTGACCATTTTTTGGCTGCCATAAGGGATACTTCCTTGGAGATTTCCTCATATACAAATAGAAAAGAAAATATTTCAGCTTTTAATGTACCATTCAAACTCTTATCGATCAATTACATTTTTACCAAACAGATATCTTTGAAAAAACGATCTGAACCTATAACACTATTACAAAATAAAATTATCTTCATAAAAACTAACTCATTCCTTCCTTTTTTCTAGCTACGGATTACTTGGCGCTAGCGGTTGTGGCAAAACTACACTACTGTCCTGCATAGTCGGTCGTCGTCGACTCAATTCAGGTGAAATATGGGTTCTGGGTGGTCGACCCGGTTCAAAAGGTTCAGGCGTACCCGGACCAAGAGTCGGCTACATGCCCCAGGAGATCGCCCTGTACGGCGAGTTCTCTATCCGCGAGACCTTCATATTCTTCGGCTGGTGCGCCGGCATGAGTACCGAGAAGGTGGAGGACAAGATCGAGTTCTTGATCAAGGTGAGCGAATTATGTCTTTTGTTGTTGCTTTTTTCGGTGGTGATAGTGTAGCTATCTGGAGAAACGATCGTGAGAAAAGTTTAGATGTGGCTGTTGTTCCTTTTTTTCTTTTGCATTAAAAACATTTATGTTTATAGAATAAAAATATATACTTGCGAAAACAAATTTAAATATTAAAAAACCTTTTGTAAATTATGATTAATATCTAACTTTTGCTTCAATAATTTATAAATTAGATTAATGTGCCATATTAATTCATGTATTTAATACTTGTAGATACTAATCATAGATAAAACCATTCTTACATAAAATATAAGTATTTATATAATTTAACATCGAACCGGACATTTTTTATATTAAAATACAAGTGTATTCATCATTGAAAAAAATTTCCAGTTTCTGCAACTGCCATCCGAAAATCGTTTCGTCAAGAACCTCTCGGGCGGTCAGCAACGTCGCGTCTCCCTGGCCGCGTCGCTCCTGGCCGATCCTGAACTGCTGATCCTCGACGAGCCAACAGTGGGCGTCGACCCGGTCCTCCGACAATCCATCTGGGACCATCTCGTCGAGATCACAAAGAACGGCAAGACGACCATCATCATCACGACGCATTATATCGAAGAGACCCGACAAGCTGGTATTATCGGTCTCATGCGCAGCGGTAGGTTCCTGGCTGAGGAGTCTCCCAGAAGGCTAATGGAGATGCACAGGCTCGACACGCTCGAGGAGGTGTTTCTGAAACTCAGCCGCAGGCAGAACATGGGACTGAGGAGGAGGAGTAGCATATTGAGCAGTGTCACCGGAGTCCCGCCAGAGCCCGTGAGTTTTGACTTTTGATGAGTTAAAGATGTTCTGGGATTATATTGTGGAGGAGAGATTTTTCTACTGTACAGTATAGTATCCCTTGTAGAAATCGAAAAAAATACTCAGTTCTTAGACAGATATTCTTGAATAGATATTAGCCAAGCACTGGTTAATCCTTCATGAATTTGTACCAGACTTCTGATTTCAAAATTAGCTGCCACAACAATTATTCAATCTTATATTTTTTTGCTGATAGTTTTTAAATTAATTTACATAAATCAATTTAAAAATCAAAGTTATTTTTCTATTAGTAAGCTATTAAGTGCGAAATATCTCTTTTACCTAATAAAGTTCATTATTCAAATTAGAGTATAAAATTTCTTATTAGATGGTTATCTTCGGTAATTTGGATGATTTTTGTGCATGCACCCAGTCCTATAGCGCGGCACATATTTTAGTCTCGATAAAATCTTACTAGCGCTACTTTCTCTATTTATAGCTTCACTTTAGGAGATTCTATCCAATTATTCTCCTACATAACTCTTAAGTAGGTTGCGTGGTCTTTATATAATATCCAAAACGTGAAACACACTGATTCAGAATTCTTTGGAACTTTGTGTATAAATAACTCGTGCCAAATAAGGATTCTTTCAAAAAGGATACAAAATCAATTCTGAATATTTTTGTCAATTACTTAAATAAAATAAATATAATAAAAACTCTTATGAATTGAGAATGACGTGGAACAAACCTTGAAAAGAAAAACAGGAATTACCAATACAACAATAATATGGTTTTAGGATGCGGATGAGGAAATGAGCGGAGAATTCGGTGACAACGTTAGTATATCTAGTCGAAGGAGAAGTATAGCTGTCTCGGCCGATGAGGTAAGAAATTAAAGCATTCTGTAATGCAAATCGCATGATGAAACTAATTATAATACAAATTAATCTTACTATCTTCATAACTTTCTCTCGTGCAGCCACTGGATCTTCCTCCAGAGGAAGAAGGATCGAAAAAGTGGCAAATGCTTAATCCGCAACACATGAAAGCTTTGATTTGGAAGAATTTCCTGTGGATGTGGAGAAACGTTGGGTAAGATTGAATTGATTAAATTCTTGTTTGCTATCGAAAATCTACTGACAATTATTACAACTTATACAACTGTACAACTTATTAACGATAACTAGCACATTTTCTTGTAAAAAAACAAAAAGTATCTTGCTTTTTACCATTTTCTAAAACCACATTATTTCTATCCAGTATAATGCTGTTCATAATCGGTCTGCCAGTGGTCCAGATCATCCTGTTCTGTGTGTCGATCGGCAAGGATCCCACGGGTCTTCGGCTCGCAATCGTCAACAACGAGCTCAACACCAGCAGTCAGCCATGCATCCCAACGATGGGTTGCGACCTGACCTTGCTGAGCTGTCGGTTTCTAAAGCACTTAGAAAAGCGGAGTGTCGTCTATTTGCCGTACGACACGGACGAGGAGGCAAGACACGCTGTAACCAAAGGCTGGGCCTGGGGTGCGATCATGTTCCCCGGGAATTACTCAGAGGCACTGATGGAAAGAATCGATTCTGGCAAGGATGCTGATGAGTATAGCATTATCTATGCCGATATGGATGTTGTTATGGATATGTCGAGTAAGTGGTTTTAATAAAATAGGAGATATTCGTTTTGATGAGGAGTGAAATAATGTTGTTGTTGTTCGTCTGATTTAGATCAACAAATTGGGCAGTTACTCCAGCGAGATATGTACTATTCGTTCCGAGAATTCTCAAAGGATATTGCGAAATCCTGCAATTACAGCGAGAAGTTGACTGACATTCCTGTATCGGTGAGTTTAATTGTTAACAATTCGTATTGTTATGACACAGGATTGGATTAAAAAGAAATTTACATGTTTCTAGTTCCGTACTCCTATTTACGGACCATTGGATCCCAACTTTACGGATTTTGCGGCACCTGGAGTCATTTTGACGTAAGTTTAAATTTATAATATATGGCAGCGAAAATATAGTTTTATGTTTGAAAATTCTTCGTAACGCCTTATAATTTGTGAATTATCGAATTTCAGGATCATTTTCTTTTTGTCGGTCGCTTTAACGTCTGGTGCCATGTTGTTAGAAAGAAACGAGGGATTGCTCGAAAGAAGTTTAGTCGTAGGTAAGTTTCATAATCAATACTTTATCTTCCATTATTAAACACTAAAAATTTAATTATAAGCATCCACTAATGAAACTTATCAATCCAGGTGTTACCGGTCCTGAAATCCTTTTCGGCCAAGTTGTCACGCAATTCATAGTCATGACAGGTCAATCCGTGATGGTCCTAGTCGTTGCCTTCGCCGTCTTCAAAGTCACGTGTGAAGGAGAAATAGTGTGGGTCACCGTCCTCACAATTCTCACTGGCCTGTGCGGCATGTGCTTTGGTAAACATTACGTCTTTTTTGTACACTACTACGTTGTAGAATATCACTTTTGACGTTTCTTTGTGATTCATCGAAAAGCTCTTAACGTGCAAAAAATTCGCTGGTTCTCGTGAATGACGTATTAGCATCGTAAGATTAAAAGAATTTGAAGGTGTCATATTTATAAGTCAAACATGCGTAAAAAATGTAAATAATGTAATTCATACTTGTGAATAGCTGGGTAAATAGACCTCGGTTAAAGTTGTAAGACTGGGTAAACAACTTTTTTAGCAGTCTCCAAACACTGCCTTATCAAGCAAATATCTATTTCACGTTAAATACATTCAACGACTTGGAAGAAGCTTGAAATTACTTTTGATTATTAATTTCACTGACGTTGACGTCTAACGAGTAAAGATAACATACATTGAAATTATTCTTTAAAATTATCAGTAATACTATAAGTAAATATTTTTAGAATCAGTAATGAAATTGATATATATCGTAAAAATGAATAAATTTACATTTCTAAACAGGTCTTCTGAGTCCTGACTTTTTCTTTTTTATTATTTGCTATATTAAAAATCGAAAAATGATAAATTCGTGATAAAAAATTACAAAAACGGTTTTTTCAATTAAAACTTTTCGATTGATTCATCGGAAAGAAATACCAATTAACATTATTTTATCTTCTCTTTAACATTGTCTAATTCTTCGCCAACACAGGTTTCGTAGTGGCCTGCTCCTGCGAAAATGAGCGCAGTGCCACGTACATGGCCATGGGCTCGTTCCTGCCCATCGTCATGCTGTGTGGTATCATCTGGCCTATCGAGGGTATGAATCCTGTGCTACGATACATCAGCTACCTACTACCCCTGACCAAGTCCACCGAGTCGTTTAGGGCGATGCTCGCTCGAGGTTGGGGCATGTACGAACCGACTGTTTACGAAGGCTTCATTGCCACTTTCGTCTGGATCATCGTCTTCCTGACCATCGCCATACTCCTCCTCAAGTTTAAGAAGGGTTGAGATTGGGAGAGAGGAAGAAAGAGAGAGAGCGAAGACTCTTTTACATCTCGTCTCTGTTTTTTTTTATTCTGTGGATTCTGCGCGAGGCACGGTTTAATGCCTCGCGGAAGAGTTTATTACTATTAAGCTCTTTTTTATTGTTTTTATCGAATTGACGTTAATTGATGGATTTTTTACGAATTTGAAGAAGAGGATCCGGCTGAAAGGTGTGGATGAGCGCCGGTCTTTGCTGAGAAAAAATTATTGATTTTTGTTTTTCATTTCTACGTTTTGTTGCGTGGAAATTTTGTTTTTTATTGTTGAGGGGGTTGAAGGCTTGGTTTGTTTTGTTGTTGTGAGAACATTGTTATTGTCCTGATATTTAATATCATCACTTGAATTCGAAATCTTGATGAACAGTTAATGTGAAATCTTTCTATTATAATTTGCATGATTATGCAAATAATTATTGTTTTCCTTTACTAAATTTTGGAAAAAAATATTATGTCGCTAAAAAATGCAAAGATTAGTTCTGAAACTTCTAAATTAAAGAATAATTTTTTCTCAGTGTAAGTAAAGAATCAAATTCTAAAATGTAATTTTAGTGTTTGCAAAAACATGAGCAAAGAATGAATCAATTTAGCAATAATTTATTTGCACACACAAAAGAAATTATTATAACTTTATTCATTTGCATCGATTGCTTAATATGTAAAATTACATTTTATTGCTTGATTTTCAGTTATACATTATATTCTGTTTGTCTTGCCATGTATAGCTCTCCAATTATAACAATTATAACTTTGCTAAATTGTATTTTATTAGAATATTTGCGAATCAGGGTTTTATGATACTTGACAATATGACAAACTTAATTGAAATCTCGATTTATATATAAAACAATTAGGTTAGATCAAATTGTATTAAAATAATATTCGAAGAAAAATGATCTTAAACTTAATGTTGTATTCAAAAACTAGACATTGATGTTTTTAAAACAACATTTAAGACGTAAAAAAGATTACTACAATAATCAAAATGAAGATTCGATAAAAATTTTCTATTCAGAACGAATTACGTAAAATTTTATTTTTATTTTCATTGATTTAATCATTTTGATATAGATATTTATATATAAATATCATATTTTCGACTATTATGAATAAAGAAAGTAATGACATCCTTTTTAAATTTAATCGAGATATGACGGATTTTTTGTTTACACTTATTATCTAATTTATTATAAAGCGGTGCTGTTTTCTATTAAACAAATTTAAAATACAATCGAACAAGAATAATGAGCAATCTCGCATTTTTAGTGTAGTGTAAGGATTTATATTTGAGTACGCCGATTTTTTGCTTCGTATGCAGTTTATCTTACATATTTATACGATTGTTTTTTCTAGAATAATACAATTTTGCGTCCTCTTCATAGGGCGAAAAATCGACGACGTACTTAGAAAATATACACTTGTACAGCGTAGAATTAAGTGTAAAAATATACCAAAATAGGATGAATGAAGTTATCTAAATCACAAAGATTGACTTATTAGGATTAAGATAATTTTTCTTGGGTTCCGGATTTTCTAGTGATGTATTTAAACTACACTTAGAAAAATTATAAATTAATTTTAAGGCTTTGTTAGAAAAAAAATTATTCATGATCATAAACATAAATTTTTTTGTTTATTATTCAAGGCAGGTCCGTGTTTTTTATAAGCGAACATATAGCGTTAGAACAGTATTTTGTCACGTCTTTTTTGTACAGCCTCATATAATTGATTATGGAGACTAAGATAAATTTTAATAAAGCGACAAGAAAACTTATAAAAGGTGTTTTTCTTATTTTTATACCAAAAATTGCACAAAACATGTTTTAAAAAAGTGTATATATTATGCTTAAACCCAAATCATAAGAATATGAAATATTGTTAAATATAAATGAATTCGATAGATAGTATATTTTATATTAACTTATTGATTATTGTGCAAATTAAATTGACCTTCATAAAAATACATGAAAACAACTCAAATAACGACATACTCATCAACTTATGTAAGGTTAAAAGTGCACGATACTCATAAAAATTTATCCAGTGAAGTGACCTCTTTTGAGAATAAGAATAAAAACATTTGCGCAAAACAATATCATTATACGATGTGAATGATTCTTAAGATTACAGAACGTCTTTATTTAGACTAAAAAATATGATTAAAGGTATACAAATTCACATAATAGCTTAATACGATCCTTATACAATTAGAAAATCAAACAATTGGAAAAATAGAATAAAGAATTTTTTTCAAAGCATCTGTACCCGTCATAATTATCAGTAAAATCCGGCAAAATATTTGTTCAAGTCGACAGGTACGTAGCAATAACAAAAATGAAACTTTTGTTTTCGTAACTATTATGGAGAACCAAAACACAATTCATTATGCTTCAAATAAACTGGGTTCAAAAATAGTTTTTTTCAGGGGAGCGCAAAAGAACCAAAGATTATAACAAATGTCAACATCCTTTCAGGAAATAATGTTATCAAGGAGGATGCCATGAATGCGATGTACCTTAAACGAATGACACCATTTTGTATCAAATCTTCAAATGAGTCACTATAATGATTTAAAAAATGCATTCAAAATATTCATGATGTTGTGGTTTTTTCGTTTCTGTCATCGAAGCAATTCATAACTTTCGCACCTTCTTTCAAATTCCCGCGACCACATGTGTAAATAATTTCGAAATTCACACCTCACAAAATTCAACAAACATTTGAAGTTAATACACATAAAATTATGTAAATAGTGCATAAAACCGCAACGACAGCGTGATCAAATGACGCAGGATCAAAATTTATTTTCGGAGTAAAGGTACGTCACGCATCTTTTCTCCGCAAAAATCTCTGCAAAGGATGTTCAACAATTAAGCAACATCATAGAAAGTATAATAATTAAAAAACAAAAAATTTCACTGCAAATATTTTGCTGAAACCGGTTAAGATTTGTTTTGCGGCTATTTTTCTTCGACTTTCTAAGAAAAAGCGTTATATATTTAAATCACGTTTCTGATATAATCGAATTTGTTACCTCACACATTATAAAGCTAATTTAAATATTCTACCTATCTAGAGAATTTTTAAACCGAATACACGATATTTTAATGGGAAACAATTAAGATCAGTGACAAATTTTCACAATCCCGACCCAAAAAGTATTGCCACAATAAAGTAATTCATTCCGAGAATTTTCCTGTTGCACCGCCTTCGGCGATCATTTAAATTCGCGAAAACATTTTCGCAACTTCACCGCGATCGAAAATTATGCGGGTTTGGGTTTGTGGAGCGGAGGTCCCCATAAGTCAAGGCAACTGATTCGTCACTTGGCTATTTGAAAAGGCTCAAGTTTTACTTTTTGAGGACGTTTCACGATAATGCCTTTTGTATCGTGATTTGTCAAAATAAACAAACGTTATTTTTTCGTAGAAATAAATGTGGATGTGGGTTTTAAAGAATTTTCTGGGTCAATGTTATCAAAATTATTTTTGATGATATATTGTTTTGTGGTATAATACAACTAGGAATAAAAATATCAAAACATTATTTACAGCAGCATAATCGTCAACTTTTATGGTTTACGAAAGAAATACGTACGCAAAGAACTTGTTTAGCATTTTGTCGATATCAGTAGAGAAATGAGGATGCATTCATTACTTTTGCAAATAAATTACAGACCATTTTTCGAAAACTAGAAAAATTCAATCCATTTTCTACGGATTTTTACTCGTGGCAACACCATTTATTGAAAAAATAGTTTGATCGAAAAAAAGTAAAAAATGAAAACATTGTATTTATACTTGTGCATAATATCTTTTATCTATTTTGGCATAGTTGTATGCCAGAACCAACAACGTACGTATGTTAATAATAATCTTTTAGCTTTAAGTTTTAGTTTTTCGGCAATTCTCTAAAACTATACATTCAATAACGCATTACGTGATCTTTTAGAAAGATGTAATGCAGATTCGGATTGTCCACAGTGTCAAAGCGGTTTGAGCCGACGATGCATGAATGGATTGTGCGGATGCTCTTGGAATTACGTATTTTTTTAACGATGTTACGTACCTACAACTGATTGTAAATCATAAATAAACGCATATGGGAAAATTGCAATTGTTATTCGCGTTGTAAAATTTCTATTTGTATAACACTGATTACTATGCTTTTGTATTATTATACCTTTAGTCATAGCTTACCGTATGAACAACAAATGCATATTGATGATCGAGGGAAATTACCAAAGGCTTTTGTATATACCGTGATTCAAAAAATATATTTGTTTGATTACAATTGTAAAAAAAATATGAGTCACTGTCAAACGCTTACGTACGTGCTCTTCTACAAAATCTGATAAAACATTTGTCCGTGCCGCTACCGAGCAAATTGCTTTATTATTCACAAGAAACGGATGTCTTAGAAGACGGTACGTGACTACACTAATTGCCAGGACCATGTAATTAACTTCTTTTATGTCAACATTAGATAGATATACACATTCCTTTAGCTTTTCGTCTAACAAGCAGACCCCTCAACCTTCGGGAAACGGATTGCGATGAGGCTTTGCGGAGCTATTTTCTAATACCTGAAAGTGGATCCTAGTACCCGCTAATCGATCTAACGGGCCCTTATTCTAAAAATTAGGTGCACCGAATATCAAATACCCTTAATTTGGTTACACAATTATATCTCGTCTGTCGACTGTAACTTTGCATGTATTCATGTTACGAAAACGAGCAAAAAAGATTGTTACACGGTCAGAAAAACTTTAATTTATGCTTTGTTTCAATCACGGATATATATATGGATAATCACAGTTGGAAAAAGGGTAATTTTCGACCATTATCTTATGCTATCTGTGATTGCTTACAATATCCTAAGAAATTAATGTTTTTTTAACGAAACAAAGCATAAGCTTTTTCTGCCTACTTTTAGAACACGTAGGTAATCTTTTTTGCTCATTTCAGTCAAGTTATTACAGCCAATAAAAGAGACGTAAGTTTTTAACGAAATTATATGCAAGCATATTTGAGATTTGGTAGTTCATATACATCTTGCAAAAAAGGGACTATTACATCGAGTTACGGTTACTGGGCTTCACTTTTAGATATCAAAAACAAAAATTCTTCTTAATTTTTCAACCTAAAACATTATAAAAAATATTTTAAAATCATACTAGGTATCAACTTTAAAAAGAAAAATATAAAAACGCAAACCACTATAATTACATCCCACAATTTCACACTCGGTGACAACACCAGCACCGTAACATTTACTTCTGAGATCCATCCAGAACGATTAAAATCTGCACACACACATATACAAACCCAAATATACCTCGCAATCATTATCTCACAACCACAATCACTGCCGAAAATTCGATCCTCGTAAACCCACTAACACACTCCGATAAGCCGGCATGTGCACGACTCCTATATAAACTGACTCACTGCCCGCGAAACCCACCGCCACCGATAACGCTTCTCAAAAATAAACACGAATCCGAATCCTCATCCTCCTCGTAGAAACACACATACCGAGCAATTACTCATATACCTACAGCGGACGGAAAAACTAATGACAGACATCCCGTATATAATAGTAATAAAAAAAAGGAACTTACCTTACACCTTTTACACACGTTCCCTTGTCGTCGCGCCCATCCATCGGAAATCCCGCGCGCGCCAGCCAACACAATGCGCGCAGATAAGCCGCACGTGTGCGGGCGTGATTTCTTTTTCCTTGATTTATCGTTTTGGCGAAACCTATTGTCGGGTGAGCGCGCGGGGCGCCCCGCTCGGTATTTCCATGGTCGCCGTCGTGTCGTGTCTCTCCTCGCCTTAAATATATATAAGTCGTGGGTGCGCAGGCTCGACAGACTCATTCGCTCGCCGGCTTTCAAAGAGATCGCAGCAGGTCGCAGCCGTCTCTCTCTCTCTCTCTCTCTGTGTAACTTTTTGTGTGTAGGAGAAAGAGAAGATGTTCAGTACAGTGGCGAAAGTGTGCCTCGTGATGGTGCTCCTCGGCGCGGTCGCAGTTAGCGCGAGGTACACGTACTATCCGGAGAAAACCGACAAGTGGGCAAGTAAGTCAGCGTTTCATTTATAAATTTACGTTTTGTTTTTGTGGTTCTTTTAATAGAACGAAAATTTACCGTTTAAGGAAGTTCGCGTATATAGAGTAACTGTAAATGTAGTAATAAAATTATGTATTTACATATTTTTTTCAACTTGGTTGAATTTAATTTCATTCGTTATTTGAGTTTATTTAATTTAATTGTTGCATGTTATAATTCGTTAATAACGTAGAAAAAAGTTAAAGAATATAAATAACATCAGGTTTAATTAATTTAATGGTATGTGATGGCGATAACGATGTTATATAGCGCAAACATCAAACCCTTTTAATCGATATGAAATAAAATTTTTCAATTGAATAAAACACTTGAAGTTATTATGATCTTGTTATAATAGGTATTCGCATCAATCAATTCATTTAATATCCATTCATCACATTTTATCACTAAATAATCGTTTGATATGTTAAGTTGCGGTATATATAGATCTTGTGAGCATTTAATAATAATAGTCTGATAAGATATAATTTCCAAATAATATAAGTTTCAATATCATTTATCGCATCAGGATCTCATACATATATAACTAATAATTTGAATTGTTCTTTTTCCAGTTGAATGCGAAACAGTGGCAGACTGCGAACCATGCCAACTCCATTTGATAACCATATGTCTATCCGGATACTGTGGCTGCAAGTATCCATATCACTTCGGACGTTAAAAATTTAGACACCCGCCTGTTCAAGAGTAATAACGTGTCTGTTAACATGTATTATATACATGATAGAACTAAGCTTATATCGTTTAAATGTAATATAGTTTTTATTGAGTTATCTCTTGATTATTTGTCAAACTAGCGATGCGTGAAATATTTATTTTGTTATAAAAAACAATAAAATTTTTATATTAAAAATATATGGTTTTATTCTCCTGTACCTATATATGGGTGTATACATACAATTATAGATATACTATAAATAAAACGAAATTCCTTGAATTTTTTTAATTCTTCAAGATTTATAATAATTTTAGTGATTATTACACTAAATAAAAAACTAACTATTAAAAGAAGAGGAAAATTTATCTACTTTTATAAGTGTACTAAAAATTATATCCGCTAAATAAACGTAAAGATTATTTTTGCTTTTTATATATTTTGTTAATTTTTAATTTATAATGTAAGTATAGTATTGTTTTCATTTTGAATTTTGGCGGTCGCACGTTGGCCAACGTAAGCACTGTTGCGTCTCATCCCTGCCCAAGTGCCAACTGAAATTTCCACGTGCGAGCGGTTTCCAATGTTTATTTCGTGTACTTCCATGAAACAAAATATTTTATTTTTTAATTTTGATATTTAATACTTCGATTGAAGAACAGCAGCTTTAATATAAATATAAAATGGATGAAAAAGATCCTATAATTTGCATTCCAGGTAAACTTTACTTTAAAAACCTTAAAGTAAATGCATTTATATATTAATCTAACCTATAACATTGTTTTGATTTATGAATTTTTATAAGCTTTTTAAATGATATTTTTTATTAATTAATTATTTAGGACAGAGATTATGTGCGGTAGACAAAACAAATATTGCTGGACAAGGAACTTATGAAGAACTTGGTTATATATATTCAAAATTTGCAGGCATTGTTAACGTGGTCAAAGAAAAAAATGTAATATGATTTTTTTAAGCAAAAAAATAATTATGCTAAATCTATATTGAAATTAACTTTATAAATTATTTTAGATTTGTACAATTGAAGTTCATGGTATGACAGATCAAAGTATTGTTCCTGCACCAGGAGACATTGTGACTGCCATGGTTACGATTGTCAACCAGCGCTTCTGTAAATGTACAATAAAATGTATTGGTGATATAGTTTTAAGTAGACCCTACAGAGGGATTCTTAGAAGAGAAGATGTGAGGGCAGCAGAAATAGACAAAATTGAAATGTACAAGTCTTTTCGACCTGGAGACATAATTCTTGCAAGAGTTGTATCCTTTGCTATTTGGTTTGATAATTAAGTCTAGGAATGAAAAGGGGACATAACCAGTTCAGTTAACACACAATTTGTCCCCTTTTCATTTTCAGGCTCTCAATTCATATTTATCTAAAATTTATAGCTATTCCACAAAATGTCATCATCTAATTCATTTTTTATATCCTTAACATTTAAAATAATAGCTACCAATGACAGAAGCACATACGTATACACTTAGTACGGCTGGTGATCAATTTGGTGTTGTTATTGCACACAGTGAAGAAGGTAATCGATTTAGTTTTTGTATTTATTTATGAAATTTATTATAAACAATGTATTAAGTATATTGTCATTATTCCAGGAGTTGCTATGGTACCAGTGAGTTGGACAGAAATGCAGTGTCCAAAAACACTGACAAAAGAATTGAGAAAAGTAGCCAAGATTGTACCAGAGGAAGTTGCTATACTAGATTGATAATTTTTATTTAATAGTTTAAGAAGAAATAATTTTCATATAATTATTAAAATAATAGAATTCAACTTTGCATTTGAAATCATTTTCTTATCATTTATAATTCATAATTTATAACTAGATCAAATTCTAAACACTGATTGTACAATAAAATTTGTTACAATGTAGTTTTATTCCAAAAATAATATATTGAAATATATTATAGTTTTCAATGACCTGCAGTCTTTACAATTTTTACTATTTCTATGAATTTAGCATAAAACTGCATAGTTATTTTAATTTTCAATGACCTTATGTTGTTGTTCACAATTTTTACTATTTCTATAAATTTGGCATAAAACTGCATAGTTATTGTAATTGTAAATATAATAATTATTCATTTCAATTATTGAAGTCCCATTGTTATAAAGTGTAAATATATAATAATGTATTTATTTTTACAAACAAAATATTTATCACTATTTCTTATATTAAAATATTTTCAATTATATCAATTTAATTTGTATCTGTTTCGTCTTAGTTTATATAATTTATATAATACATATAATAATAATTAAGTTGTTAATTATGAAAGATTAAAACACGAAATTTTGAGGAGCCGAAAAATAATCATTTGCAAAAACACGTAGAATTTTTATTTTAATCCAAAAAAGATAAATAATAATATTTTCTGTAACAGAATAATTCAAATTCGCTGTCTACCGACTTCAAGTACTCGTCGAGTTTTGTTGATAATAAAATGATATTTTATTATTATTAATAAAATATGTCGAAAATCAATCGTATCCATAATCGTAGTCAAATGTTAATAAATACTTCTCTCTAAATCGATTTGTATCCAAATCAGAAATCAATTGACACTGTTATTCTCGTGAATGCCTTTAGCGAGTATAATCTGATCAAATATTAAAAACTTCCCTTTAAATTATACCTACCACCGTTTGTGAAGCTTGCTGATAGCATCAGCCCTTCAATCACAGACTCGAATTTATTTTGGCTTTGATGTATACTCTGCGTCACTTCTAACAATGATCGATGTAGAATTGATTAATATCAGAAAAAAACAATGTGAATTCATTTACCATATGTATAGATTTTTAACGCCTTTTTTACTCAGCGAACTTTAAGCTTTATTTCTAGTGTTTCTTTTACAGTTCAATTGCAAGTATGAAAATTTTAAAAATAGATTTTATTCTCTCCATCTTGATAGTTCCTTCACTTGCTTTTGATCTTAAATTCTATCGTGAATTGAACAGTTATACTTACCTAATATTGGATTTATATGAATTTAATATGGCCAGTAGCATATGCATTATTTATGACAGTACTTCAGAGAGTGAGTTTAAAATTTTTTGTTAATTAAATTTTATTTCTTATCATCTAAAATCACTGTAAAATTCCATTGTCTGTACCACTGTATCATTTATGTCACTGTAAAATTCCATTGTCGCTTACATCTGCAGATTTATTAGTTAGTACATCAATGCTAAATCTTCTGCAACGACTATCCAAAAAGGTCTTACTTTCACAAGCTGTGCAATTATCAGAATTCGAAAAAAGATATGAAAATAAATTTTTCAATTACTCGTGACAGTTATTCGTCGTCCTTATCCAAAGTGAAATGGATTTTGAAAACTTCCAAAAGTTCACTCAAGATTCTCAAAGTTTAGCGTTTCATTTATGGCTTTTGATTTTCTTCGGATCATCAGAGAAAGTTTTAGAAAATCGTTGCCTGAATCCAACTGTAAATAACTTGAATTTAAACATTAATACGAGAATGCTGGTCAAATGTTACGACCATGAGGAGATTTGGGAATGGTATGCTACGAAAACGAAAAAGGAAATCGAAGTATTTCATTTATACGACTGGACGCTGGAAAGGAGATTGACACCGAGGAGCCAACTACATGCATACAATAGAAAACGTAATTTTACGGGAATCGAACTTAAATTAGCCGCAGTGAAGGTGAAAATTTGTCTTTTATTATTCGCTTCTATAAAATAAAGAACGTTATTAATATATATACATGCTAAAAATATTACGCATATAAGTATTATTATTATTATTGTTATTTATGAAATGAAATTTATCTAATAATTAACGCAACTATACGTATAGGAACGCGAGCAAGTACCGGTACTGCAAAACAATGCGATCAAGCATACAGATATGTTCCAACAAATGCTGCTCGAGATCATACATCACCTGAACTTTACCGTAAAACTGCTTCCGGTCGTCGATACGTTCGGCGCATTCAATAACACCACGGGTAAATGGTCAGGTCTTCTTGGCGAAATCGAGGCTGGACACGTGGATGTGCCGTTCACGGAGTTCACGATTCTCAAGGATAGGGCAGAGAAGTTCGATTACACTCATGCCATTTCCGAGCCGCGGAATTGTATTTATATCAAGGAACCGGAAGTAACGAGTTTCAAATGGAAAGCTTATTGGCAGGTGTTATTCTACATTGTTCTTTTTTTTAATTTTTTTCTAATGCAACTGAAAATCGTTATTAATAATTGATAACTTTGTCAGGCTTTTGGACGCGACGTATGGATTTTATTGCTTCTAGTAATATTAGTGACGTCTATTGGATTAATGTACATGAAAAGACAAGTGAGCAAATGCAATACGAGGGAAAATGATTTTATAAGCAACTTTTTGCACGTTTGGGGTGTATATTGTCAGCAAGGAATACCATGTAAGATATTCTTCATTTTACGTATACCTTTTATCTGTAGGCGATCATTTATAAATCATATTTATGAATAATATTTTAATTGAACACAGTTTTTCCAGAAGCTTCGTCGCTACGAACTGTGTTTGTACTGTTATTTTTTTCAGAATTAATATTAATAGCCATTTACTCGGCTTTCATTGTCAGCTACTTAACGAGTTTGACCATTATAACTTTACCATTCAACACTTTGGCCGAATTTGTTAAAGATCAAACGTACAAAGTTATAGTATTCCGTAATAGCGCAGAAGTGACTTTATTCGCTGTACGATAGTTTATATTACGTAATCAATTAAATATCCAATTTAAAGCATTACGACGTCTTTAAAATTATTTATTACTTTACAGACAACTACAGATCCAGTCTTATCTCGAATGGGAAAAATGGTAAAACCTCACGAAAAATTGCCGTTAAATAGTATGGAGGCTTTCCATCAGGTAATGCTGATTCAAATGTATAAATTGATATGAAAAATTTAAAATAATTTTTTTTACAAAAAATATACCCAACGCAATTATACAGGTATGCAATGAAGACAAGATAGCTTTTTATGCAGAAGAAAATAAAGCACAAAAGGTGAAACTGAACAATTATTTATGTAAGCTCATGCCTGTGTATACAAATGGAAAACGTTTTATGGGATTTCCACTGACTAAAAATAATCCGTTGAAAAATTTTATTAATTACTAGTAAGTATATAGTCAACCAATAATACAAATGTGTTACAAAAACTATATTAACTCATAGATCTTTGTTGTCTATAGTATACTGAAGTTTAAAGAAAATGGAATAATGAATCGCATACAAACTGTATACCGACAAAAATATGATGACCCAGTAAATACATTTATTGCCGTTGGATTTTGGGAAATAACCGCCGCGCTTTCAATTTTCTCAATCGGTGTAATTTTGAGCATTTTAATTTTGTTATTAGAATGGATACATTATAAGAGACTTTTGCTGTAATGTCATAATTTTTTAAATATAAAACTAATTATTCTTTAAGTAAATAATGTAAAATTATTATTATTATAATTGTTCTCGAACTTTATACCTCATAGCTTCATTAAAATAAAAAAATATAATTTTTCAACCATCAAAACATAGATATTATTACAAATAGTATTTTGGACACATATTTAAAATATTTATTTCATAAAATATTAAATCAATGTTTAATCAATCAAACTAAAATGATGTATCATAAATACTGTTACAGTAATCATATGGTTAGGAAAAGGTGAACTATAAGGTTTTAATACACGTCCATTAGTTAGGTATATTAATTATGGAAAAAACTTATCAAAAGTAAAAAAACAGGCTCACAATACATAGACATTTAAGTAGCTTCCTGAAATTACTGTATTGATTCCCTTTTTTAATTTTTTATAACCATAATAAATTGTATCAAACAAAATTTTCTCTATGAATATTTGCAATAAAACTAATACATATTTATCGAAAATAAACGTTAGAAATGTAAATACACAATTATTCTCAAATGCCCATGCACATTATATACGTGTGCTAATAATGGTACGCTATGTAACAAGAGACTAAAGTCGCTGATTATTCCCGCGGGTGAGTTCACTTTTATTCCCATTTTATTCTCAAAAACTTTTATTCCCATCTCTATTATAATGACCACTTTTATAGCTTGAAAACTGGGGCAAAAATTGTAACAAGCGACGAAAGTCGCTGATTATTCCTGCGGGTGAGTTGTCACCCAAGGGAATAATTGACTTTAGTCCCATGTTGTATATAGTACTTTATTCCGATCTCGATTGTGGCCACTTTATAGATTTAAAAGGATATTTTGTATTTACAGCCCTGATGGTGGAAATAATTTAATGTGCGAAATCATGCCAGACTAAGGCAAACTGTGTCTAATTGTGCCAAACTGTGCCATACTGT
>UXGD01004134.1:0-18015 GCA_900474315.1 Torymus auratus
TCTCTCTCTCTCTCTCGGCTTCACCTCTCCTATCTCGTCTCGCGAAAACGCTGCCGTTTAATAAGCGCTCCACAATAATTAATATCGATAAAGATAAAGCAGCCACAACCCCCTGACTGCAGCCTGTACCATCTCCGCACTTCCATCTGCCTTCCATTGTCATACCGTCGCGGAAAAGGGGCTGGGGATCTCAATTGGAAATGGAAACGCTCGCGGGGCGGAATACAGCGCGAAAATGTGGACACCTCATTTTCGCTTGCCACTCTGTTGCCGCTCGAGAGAACTAGGGGTAGAAGGAGGCAGAAAAGGTCTTTCTATATAGTGATTTCATTTAAGCGGGAAATGCATAATAACGTCGGCCGGGCCGGCCTGAGTGCTCCACGACGGTTCGCCCCGCGTAAAAGAGGTAAACGTAGCAGCTATAGGCAAAATTCGAGCGAGGAGGAACAGCATTGTCTTTTTGTTATGGCAGATCTTTTATTGTCCGCGAGGAGCCGCGAAAAACGGCTATGTAGAACCTGTTTGGTATAGGGAGAGACAATGGTTCTTATGCGGCTGCATGGAAATGAGTGTTTCGGGCGCAACACGAGTTTTCTAAATAAGAAAAAATATAATCAAAACGCGAGTAAATTTATAAAATTCCTTTATTACTGCCGAGCTGTTAAAAGCGCGTATATACCCTTTTCATTTGTACCTCATAGCATATTCATGAAAATTTCCTCCGCAGACACAACCCATTGTCTACTATATGTATACGTGAACGTACGGGTATTCTCTCCACACCCACGTTCTCCTCGCGGAGAAAATTAAGCCTCGAAATCAGCAGAAAGAAAGCCCAAGCCATTCCAGCCGTCTTCCTCTTGCGCTCGCGTAACGAATGCGCGGAAAAAGAAAGCGCACCTAAACGCCTATTTAAAAACCGACGGAAAAAATGGTAGAGCCCTTGACTTTGAAATCTCGAAGAAAAAACCTTGCCCTCTCTCTCTCTTTCTCGAGCCCTGAATTTTCATTCATCGTGCGAAAAATTAACCCGACGCGCGAACAAAGAAGGCGGGCGTCACCAGCACAAAAGAAGCGACCCCGCTGCAGCACGTGTTCAGGTGGGTATACGTACATAACCCGGCTCAGCGCGCTTTGGCAGCAAAGTAAATAAATGGATTCTTCCGCGACGACGATGATGCTCTCTCTCTCTCTCTCTCGAGCAGCAGCAGCAGGAGCCGGAATTCTCTCGCCAAAATCCCCGACAATGAGAACGAGCGCCAGAGATTTCTCGCGCTCGCAAAGGGTCGTGCAGCTAGCGCTGTTGTAACAATGCGCGCGCGCGCGGAAAAGGCACTTTCCCCATTGGGGAGCGCGGGGTGGGATTGATTTCCCGGACTGCCGCGCGCTCTTATCTCCGACAGCGAGCGAAAGGAATTCGATCAGCGCGTCCCTCCTCCCCCACGTAAATACATATATACGCAGCAGCAGCCCTTCGATCACTCTATCTCTCTCTCTCTCGATTCGATTTCTGCTTCGGGTGCGCGCGGGAACGATTGGATCGAGCGACTTATCGCGCGCGCCCGCGCCCTCGGAACTATTCCATCCGTCATCCGAACAATGACGCGTCATTCGTCAGGGGCTAGACAGAGACAGCGAGAGGAGAGCTACAATGACGCGCTCCGCTGATACGAAGGATAGCACGTCGCACGTTGTGTCTAAGTGAAAATTGATTTACTTGTAGGCGTGTGCTGTGCTGCCGCTGCTGTGCATGCAAGCGCCCACACGTCGGGTACTTTGACGAGGAATCTCGCGTGTATGACGGCTGCTGCAGCGCCCCGACGCGTTTGCGTATATATAGTTGCAGGAGCTTTTTCGACCTCGTGCGCGCTGTAATTTGGGGAATGATAGCTGCTGCTGCTGCTGCCGCTGCACACGCACGCGAGAATGGGATGTGTGTGTAATAGGTGTAATAAGGGGATCTAGATGAGAGACGCGATGATCGATTCACAAGTGGTGAGAGAACGACATTTGTTTCGTTTCGTATTCATCTGAAGTGAGTGGAGACTGCGGTTCATTTTTGTTCTTTTTGATTGATTGTCACAAACGGAATTATTGATAGATATTACATATAACGATGGCGAAATGAAGAGCAGATGTTGTGCTTAACTAGAGAGGAATTCGCGGGATAACCATTATAACTTTCATATAGGAGCGACCTATATATTATATATTGAGTTAGTAATTGCGGCTGAGGTTTATCTGATGAATATTCATTATACTTGCGTTGTATGGCCATTAAATTATAAAATTAGTTTTACGTTTATTATGACTCATATATAAAACAAAAGATATAGGTATAAGTTTTTCTTACGTATACATTATTAAAATAACTTATATTATTTTAAACAAATCACTTACATGGACAGTTTCCCCATTTCCACCGTCACCCACACCGTCAAAGATACTCATTTTACCGTCCGTCGCTAAGCTAAAGCAAACAAGAAATTATTTTTTCCATTACGTAAAACTAGTGCAAAATTAATTTTCCATAATTATGTCTACGTAATTTACCAGGCGAGCTCTCGCAGCCCGCACTCGGGTATATATACACTGGGAATGGAGCGATAGGAAAAGCGACAGCCTGCAACGTCAACGACGCAGATGAAAAACCAGCGGTGCAGCACAGCAGCAGCAGCGTCGGCAACGGCATTAAAAGCTGGCCTATTGACTTTATGTCAAGGGTTGTCACTTTCAGCTCGTTTTCCGAGGGCTGTTTAATTTTCCTAGACTACCTCTTCCCCGCTCGCTTTGCCATTCCTGCGCGCCACGACTTCTACTCTATATTTATAGAATAAGTACTTGGCGGTAGTAGAAAATCGCGCTTCAAGGATTTTTCGCGGCGCGCGAGAGTCAGTATACACGGGATACTTGCGTCCCTATTAGTGTGGGTTGCGGCACGTTAAATTTATCAGACTCGCTATATGCATGAGCGATAAAGTTATATTGATAGAGTTATATTGATATAGTTATCTTTATCCTACTGTTACGAGTGTGGGGATGTTCGTTGATTCTCTGAATCCCCCCAGGGTATACACATTTTGTAGAGGTGTGCTTGGAGAGGTTAATTTGCAGTAAAATAGTCGAAAATATTGTTCTATTATACGCGTAAGACGCGTATAGGTTGCCTCGTACGAGTGTGATTCTAAGTTATGTATACAACATTTTTATTGAAACTTTGCGATATTCAAAGAAGCTTTAATGAAGATAATTGGAAAGTAGGTAGACTTTTGACCTTACTTGTGTAAGGTTGCAGTCGTCGCTGTGTATTTTCAAGAGCGCTTAATTTTTGTTTGCATATTTCTGTGAGCACCCTTCAATCGTGTGCTTGAGAAATTCACTTTATAGAGAAATTGATCATTTTCAAACTTGATATTATATTGCTTCACTTTATATATTTATTCGTTTCAATATTAAACAAGCTATAAAGGCCCTTGATACAGTAGTAAAAGAATTATTACAGGTCGCTAAATATATTATATAAAACATATTATATAAACGCCAATGAACATAAGTTACTAAAACGCCACTAAACTACTAAACTCCAATGAATATGTATAGTAACTTATATTTAACCGCACAAAAAATACTTTATTGGTCTTTATATATAATAGAAGAAGAAAATTAACTTTATAATAAAATTACAAACTTTATTTATTAGAATTAAAATAAAATTTCTGGCAAAGTGAATGTACATTTACAAAAGTGTGCATAATTTAAAGAGGTTAATTTTACTGCTGACGAATAGCATAGAAACACGGACAGTAGCTGATTATCGTATTCTTTTACTGAATGCGATATTTTAAATATGAAAATAATCTTCGAACTATTACATAAATGTTTAATAAAGAGTATTAAATCATTTTATAACATCATTATTTTTATACATTACTTATTCTTAGATAAAAAATGATATATCAGTTCTTAACATCGTTGGACAAGGAAGCGCCATGAGACTCCTCGCAGCGTATTTGTAAAAACCGCTGTTTTCAACTTTTATGATTAAAAGCGAGGCAATCAATCTGTTTTATCAAAACCTTAGCAACTTTACCATAGAAAAAAGCTTCCTCTATAAGGAAGCAAACATATTTCTATACTCTTTTTAAGCTGCGTTTATTTGTGCACCAGTGTATGTGTGTGTGAGAGAGAAGTGATACAAAAGGGATATGTTGAAGTTGGAATCGGTTTGAAGCAAACACATTCAGTTCTGGAGTATGCGATGGGTTTACAGACGTGTGTAAACGTGTGTAGGTACGTACGTATACGGGGCCGAGTATATACAGGAGAGGGGACGGAACACGGGAATCTATCGATTTCCCGCGCCGGATATTAAAGGAGTTGTAATAAGCATTGGCGGATACTGAACGGAAAGACAAATTTAAGCAGCACAGTATGTGGAACGGACTTCTTGCCTAGACCCTCCACTCCACGTTCCAATAGTATTTCGCCTTTAATGGCGTAAGACTATATTGAGGTACCATTTGTGTGCAAGCCTCTTATAGTTTATTTGGAAAAGGATACAATTATGTTTTTTTTTATCTTCATGTATTTAATCACTTAAAAATTATCTTTAGCAAATGTTCATGCTACGTCAAAGAGAAGTCGTTAAAATTAATACTCCGAGATTCGTACATCATGTAACTTTAATAAACCAACATCTACTAAAATCCACCTCATCAAAGCTACATTATTTTCAATGAAGAAAGAAACCAACCTCCAAAGCCCATTCGCCACCATCAATCTTCGAATACGACCTCGCACGCGGCCTCCAAACATCTCTCTGACACGCGCGCTACCCAATCGCAATATTAAAAAATACTCTGTCCAAAGTGATTTTCATAAACACTCCCTCGAGCTGCCGCGGCCATTACGTCCGATTGGTGGCAGAGCGACGGCAAAGGCGTGCATTGGAATATTGGATCTCGGCGGCGTGCCATTTTTCATTCTCTTATTTTCCTTTCACCCCCGCGCGCACGCGCACGCGCATTAAAGCCCCGTTATTAAGCTGGCGCTGGCGCTTTACAGTCGCCGCATTCATTCTTATATAAAGAGTAATTGAAATTACGATTGTATGTGAGTGCACATCTCGCGCATGCCCCCGCGTTTAGTTCATGTATATATTAATAGTGAGCATTTCGTGTGCCGAGAGCGCGAGAGAGCGTGAATCACGCGGGGCTAGGTAATAGCTTCGCTAAAGCCGCCCTTCGCTATATCACTATCATATATAGCCGGCGTTGAAAGGCGATCATATATTTTGTTAGTATTAGCATTAAGCGGAAATATGTAATGTAACTGAAATAAGTTTGGCATAATTTTGAAAATCATTTGAAAATTCTTTGAATATCCATATGTAAGTACAGATTTATAAAATAATTAACTGAATTATTCCTCTGTGCTTTGAACTTAATTGTTTAATAAAATCATTTACATATTTATTAAGCTCAGTATATTATTCAAATATCCTAATATATTTTAGGATACTTTATATTAAAATATTGAACGGTGTCATTGTCAAATTTATTCAGATGGGTGTACTAATTTCAATAGGATTAAAATTTTGCTGCACGTAAAAAATGCTAAAGCATACTATTCTAGCAGACTGGTGAATTTCATTTTTCTCGACAAACATGTCATAGATTTCAACTGAAATTCAAACAATTTACTAGATATCAATTCGATGTCGTGTCCTAGAAATGCCTACCCTGTTTCGGGTTTTATTCGATTCACTTTCCATTTACTAGTGCTCAACGATATATATGACGAAATCTATTCCGCGAAAAATCCGTTTTCGCGTCCTCAAAAGTGGTACAAATTTTTTTGAAGAGATACACGTACGTTCCAGGCCTTCATCTTTCTACTCTTCGTACCCCATAAGCTACAATACGCAAATCATACAAATCCGGCAGCCCAAGTTTTGAGCGTCTTTTATACCTTTTCGACGCTCATCGTTAAACGATCAGAACTTTTCAAAGAATGAACATTTTTTTATTCTGTAAAAAGCAATTAAAAACTCGCATTCTCTAGTTTTATTCTATTTATTTATTTACTTACTTTTTTATCGAACATGGATTTTTCTCGTCCAGTTCTTCTATTTTCATGGTTCCGTTCGTGCGTAGCAGCGTGCAGGCTAAGCGTTTTGTCGTGATTATGCATAACGACGCACGTTACGAACTATAGATACTTACACTTGCTCACAGCTCCCGTGTAATCCCTTTCAAAAGCACAGCTCTTTTTCCACCCCCGCTGCGAGGGCATCGTCCTCTCTGTGTATTACATCATATGGATTTTCATTTTTTTCTGCGGTGACGTGATTGTCATTAATCGACGCGAGTGACACCGGAAAGCAATCGCGCGCGCGATCGCAAGCTTCCGGTCGAGCGGGCATAACACTTGTGGATTTAATTGCGTTTGCTATTCCTTGATGCAGCTCGTGTGGGGGGGATTATTGTTGAAAAAATACGATGCTGCGAGCGACTATATGCGCCGAGGCCTTTTTCATTACGGCACTTATGCATTCAATTTTTTTTTTGCGATATATATGAGGGGAGACCACTGTATACGTGCCTCAGAACGCGCGGATACTTAAATTTTTTCCGTTGAATTAATTTCCACGATCAAACATTGCTCGTTAAAAATATTTCACTCCGGAGATCCATTTGTGCAATATTATTCCGTTGGATTTTATTGAATAAAGAAAAAAAAAATGATCAATCGTATATATGCGCAGTGATTTTTTTTCATATGAAATGCTAAAATACAAAGAAACAAGTATTAATTAATTCATAATATTTGTTACATCTACAAAGTAAATTTATGCGATTACAGTAACCAAATAAAATATTCGTTTCCAATGATTAAAAAATAAACTGAAAGAAAACTGAAGAAAAATAAAATTCGATGCGCGTATTATAACTCCATATCGATTTCAGCGGGTCCCCTTCTGCGAAGCGTCCCGGTAAAAAAGGTTATGAAAGACAAGCACTTGAAACCGAAGCGCATATAAATGCCTCCGCGTCTCCATTGCAGAACGCCGTTCTCGCCGCTTCGGAAGATACATCGGCGACCGTGTGTGCATAAAAAATAAAGGACGAATCAAGAGCTTCGCTTCGCTCCTTTGCCCGGCCACTAAATAATAAGGAGCTGACTAATGGCTTGAGAGCGAGCTGCTCGCTCGTCGCTTATCGAATAAACTCGACTGTGTCACGCACGTGCGTCACTTTTCTCGTGCGCAACTTTCTTCATCGCTATTTTTACTGCCGGCCGATCTGTGGACTGTTCGGTACACGTAAATTATCTATAGTCGGCTCTCTTATAAATTTTCGAGCGAGAGAGTCGAAGAGAGGGGGAAAAATATATAGAGGAACGTTAATTTCATTGGCACACGTGTATAGGTTATTTTAAGAGAAAGGATAGCGCTTTCTTCCTCTCAGCCGTCGATATGATATTATATATAAATTTTTTGACTGTTCCAACCTCATCCGATGTGGGGTATATCGAAGAAAACGTTATAGAGATTCGATAAAAATGATAACATCTCCTCACAACTCGATTTCAACCTCAAATGTAAAAAAAAAGAACCAATACTGACCGCATAAATCAATAATTGAATTACTCGCTATGCAACGCGATTTCATTGTTTTTCTGACGTCACATTTAATTCATCAGACCGTTTAATCTAACTGTAATATTCATCTTATTGGCGAAAATTCGAATACACCAGTTGCATCCACAATATACGCATCAAGTTGATGAGCTATTTAAATAATAATAGAATATCGATTGTATATACGAAAAAGCAAAGAGCGCTTTATTACATTTAAAGAACATTTCTCCATTTTTCAAGATTACTAGCTCTACCCTAGTTTCAAAAATGTTTGAAAACTCTTCCATGGGTACACTAACCTTCTTACGTACCTCGTGCTACTATAAAACAATCACGACGGTATATCCCGTAGGTGCTAAGCACGTCTCGTTACCCCCCTCATCACGCGAATCTCAGATCGCTCACCGTCGCCGTCAAAAAGCAACACCCTACACGTGTGCTGTATATAAACTCTAGGCCCCCGAAAACCTTTAGCTCGTGCATTCAAATTCAAATTCCGTTCTTTCGCACACACATACGCCCGCTCGCACCCACACTGTGCTAATACAACCTGCACCTATCTATATATATGCCAGCTCCCGGGCAGAGAGATTGGTTTCGACGCGGCACGTACGAGGCCGGCGGGCGCACGTCCTTACGAGGCACCTGCCCCCGGGCCGGATCCTGTTACCCGGCGCGCGCTGGAAACTCATTTTGTATACGCCTCCCACCCCTCCGGTTAATGATTTCCCGCTCCCTGAGCGGCGATGCAGGAGCACCACCGCCAACGCCTTTCGAGACAAATCGCATCGCGCGCGCTGTCTCGGTAATCCTTCCGGGCAGAGCCGATCGGCTTCGATTATGCCGCTGGACGAGCTTTTCGAGGGAGAGTCAGCGAGAGAGAGATGATAATGAAATCAGTCTAGTCACCGCGTGCGCATGTGTGTTGCGGTGGGGGGGAGGGCATTGTACGCGAGTGTGCGGGTTTTGAGAAAGTAATTACTTTATTGCTCGGACGCTGATGGGAGATGAAGGGGCAGAGTGTATGAAAGAGAATGGGATTGCAAGCGTGATCGCGTGATATGGTTTTTTTTAAGTATATTAGTAGCAAAGGGTAGACCTTGTATAGTAATTGGTATCGAAGGGATGGTTTGTTTTTCGGACTACATGAAATTGTTTTGTTTGCAAGGATGATTCTAGATGAATGTTTGTGTTTATTCAAGTTTATTAGGTTTGTTTTTATTCTGCCAAACGTTTGTAGAATGGAAAATTGATTTCTTGAATGTCTAAAGATGTTTGATCAACAGAGCTATATATATATATTGGTTATGTATATAAAAATATTCTCGCCTTTCATTTTCTTTAAATAGAGAGTAAGGGAAGTGACTGTTGTTTTTCCTATAATAGGTGCCTGACCTTAGTAAATTACTTTATTTACATTTAGATAGAGAATATTGGAATCAGGAAGTAGGTCGCAATATATAGAAGAAATCTTGCGAGAACATAGTAAGAAATAAATGAGATTACAGCTATAAAAATGAACTCTATTAAGATACTGAAGTTAAATTTTAACTTATTTGGAAAAACCAAGCGGAATCTGAATATTTATAAGAATTGCTACGAAGATAACTGTTACGGTGAAAATTAACCTTTTCAGAAGTTATATCATATTGCTCCCTTACAGAGGGAGCTTTATATGACTGTGAAAAAAAGCTTTTGAAAAAACATGTTTAAAAAATGTTTTGAACTTTATGAATGCATGTGTACTGTAAGTTGTCTCATATACATCTATGTAATATGTATGTGCCTTTTTTACTTTTAGAAAAAGACCTTTTTCTATACGCGCTACCATAACGGCAGAAAATGTATTTATTCCGTTTCAAATGTTTTGTGAAGCGATAGAGTTTCAAAATGCATGGTTCTGATTGTTTTAGTGGCAATCACTTTTATATTTGTTGAAAAAGTTTGAAAATGATTCCGTTCTTTTCATACCAGATTTACAGAAATTAATTCAGCACGTACATCGTTTTTATAAAAGTAACAAATGCTAAAACACTGAAAATTTGAAAATATACCAAAAGTTATATATATGACTCGTACATATAGCAGTAATTAAATTAATAAATTTAGAGCTACCCTGGCAGAAAATTAACCATATTTTACAGCTAACGTGTTAATTAAATGAAAGCATTTTAAGCAAAAACAATAATGCAAAAATAATATAACCAATCTAAAAATTCTACTATTACTTAAAATAACTTGAAATACATATTTTATCAAGTGTAAATGCCATAATTTATTTCGGATTGGTAGCTAATTATGAAATACAACAATTTTACCAGGGTATATATTGACGAATTATATCGTAATTAACGCGAAATCTTGAAAAATTAATACAACAATGCTTTCATTATAATATACACAGATCATATAACAATATCGCCAATAACACACTATACCACTCTGGAAGTTGTAAAATATTCCGCACCCTGTTCAAACATTCCATTCCACGTAACCGAAATTTACAGCGCAAACCCACGCGAAAGACCTTCGGCCCAATAACTTTTTTCATTAACCCATCCCTCCCAATAAACCAGACTCCCTTCCTTCCTCTCTCTCTCTCTTCCTCTCATCCCGCCGCCCACGTGCAAGCTAGCGCGTGTACGTGCAACTTTCTTCTCCGTGCTCCTCGGCGAGGACGAGCACGCGGACGTGTCCCGCTCGCGCGCGGACTGCTGCACACAGGATCGATGCGGCGCGGCGCGCGAGCGCTTCTCCGAGGAGACGAGAGACGTATATAGACCGTCGCGTCGCAATGGTCCTCGTTCTCTCTCTCGCTCTCTCTGCGAATTAGAGACGCCAATCAAGTTGACTTATGGGCGACGCCGTGGCAATTAGTTCAAAGAGAACAACGCGCTTTGATATGGCGCGTGCGAGCGACTGCTTCCTTCCGCCCTTCCTCCTCCACGCGAGAGTACATATATATGCTAGTCGTACAGTCGGAGCTGAGCTGCTTTTTCTTTCATTGTCGAGTCCCGCGTGATTGTTACATTGATTTTTGTCCTGTATACCTATACCTATACTCTTTCTTCGATATTTCTAATATACTTCTTGCTCTATATTAACAACATTTTCTTTACTGCTTCGCATGTAATGTCACGAAGTTATGAATGTCATTTGATTATCTATATTTGATCATTGAATTAGATAAGCGGAAACAAATTTATAGTGGATTCACTATATATTGCAGTTCGACTTTGACCTTTATGCCGCGGTACAGCCGCACACTATATATATAAAAGCGCTACTGCACGCGCTATTTGAGATGTAATTTATGGACCGTAGCGAAATTTTACGCGCGATTAGGGAGAAATTTTTTTTTCCCTCGCCGCGGATGATAATGCGAAGCGTATCTTGGGCGCATGAAGATTGATGCGGTGATAACACAATGCGATACAGGAATTTTCGTTTATTACATTATCCTTTGCGCGTAAGTTTTTGAGGGTGTGTTTGCATGTACAACAGTTGAAGAGCGCGCATATACCGAGGCCCAATAAAGTTAACAAGTTTGCCAGCGTTTAAAATTAAAATTTATTGCTGCAAATTTTTAGATTATTTTTTTATCGTCTTGCCGTTTGCGCAATAAAAATGATTTAATGGTCTTTACGGAACTGGAAGTTATTACGTGGTTTTATCAAACACATATTGATTAAAAGATTTTTCCGCTTTTAAATCAGATACGAACATCATCATTCATATTGTATTACAATCTTGAAGTTTCAGCTAAAGTATTTATAAATGAAGCCATTAAGACGAATGAAATATAGTTGAATTTGAAAAATTCTTTTAAAATTTTTCAAGCCATTTCAAGGATAATATATATTTTATCCTTACATACATATATGTTACATTAAAGTCGTACGTTATTATCTGGGGCATGCAATCATTTTCGTTTCAATTATAAAATTCATGAATCGGTGCCAAGTTTAAAAATTGTGTAACTCATGTAAAATAAAATTTTTAAAAATTCGGCTACAATTTAAAAGCGACAAAACTGTTTCACTTTTTATTCAAAAATAACACGTTCCTTTATTAGAAAATATGTGTCACGCTACGTCGTTTAGAAAAGTTCTTGAGCATCATTTACCAGATAAACAGCACGAAAACAGAGTGATGCATCTCACCTCTCTCAGCAAAAAATTTGTCGGCAACGGCGACCGTGTAAGTAATCCCGTAATTCGCGAGCGCAAGAACTCCGCTGACCTATTTTAAATTTCTCTCTGTTTCAACGCCAAATATAATTCCTCTCACGTGTATATATAAAGTGCCCTTTGTTAGAGAAAAGTTACACTCCATATAGGTATATGAATCCAAAATATTGCAGTCGATCGCATGTCTATATATAAACGGCACAAAGGTTATTGTCGCCCTCGCTATGATTGCATTCGCGCTGCACATGCATGCATATACCCACGCGAGCAGAAGGACGAAGGCACTGCACGGCACATGAATAGTAGAAGTAGGAGAAGGAGGCGGAGAGCCACCGGCGTTTTCTTTCCGGCGTATTATTCACGGGTCATACACCGGGCGCGCATACGTATACCTATATCCGCCCCCGAGACGCGTGGCCCCGGCTCGCTCATTCACCGCCGTTCATGTATACGTTGCGGGCAAGTGCACGTGGGCGGCTCTCCTTCTTTCTCTCCCCCCTCCGGCCGATTGTGGGAGGACGGGGAATTCCTCGAGTACGCCGCGGCGGGCCCTCGACTTTGCGGCCAATTGGATTGCCGACCCCGCGGTCGAGGGCGCCGAGAGACCGCGCGTGTGTGTATATAAAGAATTTTTCGCCGTCGAGATAGCGATGAGTTGATTGGATGGCCGATTTGCATTGGAATTTTGTCGTTTGCATTTCTTTTTCAGAGAGGGGGAATATTTTGTAGGTGAAAGAGCCTGGTTAAAACGGAACCCGTAAGGGAAAATCTTAGACGTATTTTATATTGCCAAGCTTGCAATCATATACGCAGTGTATTTTATAACGAACAAAAAGCTTGTAATTATCTTTGAGTAGCCTTTGTAAATTCGACAATACAAAACGATATGATGATAAATTATAATCCCCACATCATTCACGTGATGCTTAATACCACAAAAGTAGTACACAGCAGGCAGTAATTGTTGCGTTTATCAACTTTATTTACAAGATTTACGATCCATTAGAACGAAATATTAAAATCAAATTTACAATATTTTTCTTTGTTTTTTTCAATCAAAACACATTTTTTAATTTTTGTTTCATTTTTTGTGTCAGAGATATTTTTCATATTTTTTACTTTTGCTTAATCAAAAAATATTGGTATTCTTGAAATATTATATTTGTAAATATATTAGTATATATTTTGAAGTAGGACTATTTTGCACATCTATAAATATCTATCTAATATATATAGTTAAAGACATGTAATTATTATCTATATGTGATTGTTAATGTTATCATTGTGTCAGTATGTTGAATATCCACATGAGAAACGTAAAAAAAAAGATGCAACGGTTTTGTGCAGTGCAAAGGATATAAGAAAGTTCCTTGAGAGAAATGGATAACTATATATATTATATACGTGGAGCTGAAGTGAATAAGTAGAACATGTTTAATGCATGGAAAATTAGCTCCAGTTCATTATACTACGGACGACTTTTGCACTGTTAATATTCTACGTTACTTTAATCACGGCCCACTAGATCAATGCGGAAGATAATAAAAACGCATTCTTATCTGCAAAGTTCAGACTAAGCTTTACGGGGCTAATTGCGAAACTTTTGTACGAATGACTTCTAAATTGTTACTATCATTTCCAGTTTACTAAACTGTTTAAGAATCATTACTATGCCAGAGCCTCAGCGGGAAATATCGTCTTGGAAACTTTTAGTCTCCGTCGACATAATAAAATTGTAATGTCCTGTTTTTAAATGTAGTCTTGAAATGTGTTCCTGAAATGAACATTTTATCTTTGCTGAGATAATTTTAAACACGGCGCGCATTCAAATCCGTTGTTTAATGAAAGGAGCAGCTGGTAGAATTTTGTTACGACTTGAATGCTCCTAAAATGAAGAAAATCCTGTAAATCTTTATTAAAATTCAAAGTCAACGATTCTCAACAGGATTATTAGTAATGAACATAAAGTGCTTATTTGGTGCCAACATATTTCGACAACATTCCCAAAAATAAATCCATGAATTATTTATTGAATGGAAAAATCCATACAAATCCAATGATCCATATCTCGTTTTACGTAAACCAGTCCATACGCCCTATTCGAGCTTGCGTCAGAACCCAACCGTCGCAACCGCGCGACGAATAAAGTCCCATTAAGAAAATCGCCGCGTATATACATATACACACAGAGGCGCACTTCCAAACGCACCATAAATACTCCGATCAAAAAACGAGCATGCAAACAAACAAACGACGCGATCTCAGATCTCGAAACGCTTAATCCTAATTCGCCCTGTACACACACACGCATACACACATACTCTTGGTAGAAAGAGAGAAGCGGCAGGACTGTGGTGATCGATTTCGTCGATCCACGCCGCCGCCGCCGTCCAGGCCATTGTCCGCGAGCGAGTCCTTGATTATAAAATATATCCTGGGCGCGCCATATGTGGCGGAGCTCGCGCGACGTGTATATTGCACACTCCTTCTCTCCCGCGCGGCCCTTTATTGCACTCGACGGAATAAAATCGAGGCTTGCGTATGCGTTTGTGCGTGTATGTATGTGTGTGCGTGAGTGTGCATGTGTGTGTGAATACAGCAGAGGAATCCCTGATAGAATGCCGCGCGCGGAGCGCAGCGTGCTGTATAGCGCGGGTCAGTCGCTGCGGGACGCCTCCTCCGCCTCGCGTGCTCTATTCTCTTTCGTTTGAGGCTGTGTGTGCCTGCGCGTGCGCGCGTGGGTGGATCATGCAGGGCAGTGCTCGCCTGCGATGGTTTATATTAAAATGTATATATAGGTGCAAGCGTCTGCAAGTGCGTTATATGTGCATTGAGGGGCGTGAGAGGGCGAAACAGATAGAGGAAGAAAGAAAAGTAGGGGATATGGGTAACTGTTGCCAATTGTTCAGGACGTGTATCTCAATTATTTTTGAAAAATGTATCATTGCGCCATGATGATTTATGCTTTATGTATATATTGCTAGCGCGTGAATTAAAAGCTGTGCCGATTGAATGTGATATGAGAAAAATTCGAACTTATCGGTCGGTTATAAGTATACAGAGTTCAGATAGATATTGTTTTGAAAAAAGTTTGCTAAGGAAGTTTCGATAAGAAACGTGGTACTATGTTGGTTTTGAGTAATATTAAAGAAATGTCCGATAGTAAGTTATATATTTATATGGAACTTTGTTGAAATAATAGTACGAATATATATACAATGTGTATTCAAAAGTAAACGTGTATTTTACAATGAAATTCCGGTCCATTTTGTCAGAAGTTTTCTATTGTATTTCAACGTTAAATGGTTGGTTTCTGCTGGGTATACTTGGAAGTTGTATTGCATATGGCCGGCAGTATTTTCTGGGGTAAACGAGCTATGTATGTGTTTGTGGTTTGATTTTTCGGAAAACTTGCTAAAGCTTAAACTAGATAAAGCCCATAAGCCAACCACAATAAAGCTTGCTGAACTTAGTCGAAATACCATAATATAGCCATTCTGTATTCTCTTTTTTTGCAGCAGCAGCAGAATATATATAATTTTACAATGAGAAATGTTTTCTCGTGTACAAATGGCAGAATATGGAGTGAGGATTAAAAGTTTCGAGTTATGTAGTACAATTTTTCCGATAATGGGAGCGTTTTAATGGAATTTCGTTGGATGATTTGCATTTACCAACAATTCGTATGCAAATCGCACATGGGAAAACATAAGTGTGGGTACTTATAGGTATATATATTTTTTTAAATAGTTATTTTTTTAAATTTAACATCCCACTAAAGTTAGATACTGCTTTGAATTGAATGTAGAATGTTATATTTTTAATTACCGAACGAAAGATTAAATTTTATGCTCGTTAATAGCAAATTTATTATGTTTAAAAATAAATATATTTTGCAAATATACTCGGTATGAATTTCATTTCGTTGATGACGACATTTAAATGATAATTAAGCGTCGTGAAATCGCCCGTCTGCACGTGACGAATGCAGTTAACGTTCGAGTTCCCATTGTTTTTCCGTCCATTTGAAACATTTTATATATTATAATGAATGACCTATACGAAACACAGAATTTCCCGGAACCGTTAATTTTAATGAAAATAAATAATTCAGCATTTATATATATATGTTTCCTCCGTTCAGAGTTTCTCATGCTACAGCAACGCAAACGGAAATACACGGTATAGCGTTGAAATTTATTACAAATTATTTAATTTATTATTTCTTTGTATTATTATTAAATTCGAAAAAGTAACATTTTAATATAATTTAATAAACCTCGAAAAAATTCCACTCCTAGATATCACCGAATTACATATGATTTTATTTCCTGCACAAACCGCAAGTGTCATCGTACCAGTTGCTCTAAACCACCAATAAAACTTTTCAATTTGTTACCGATTGACTCACTTTTCCAGCGCCCAGTTGACGCCCATATCTCCTCCAATCTTTGCGCTGGCTCTAATAAAATACACTCGCGGTGCTCGCACGATGACCCTTCGAACTTGATCATTTACCGTGTGCTCCACTCTCTATAGCAACTCGATCGTCTGTTCATTATAGGTATATAAGTACACGCAAATGTCATGACACACGCGTGCTCGGTGGTGCCGTGATACTGGCGATCGATCCCTGCCACGCGCCCACTCACGCTATATCACTGCGAATAACACACACACACACACACACACACACACACACACACCAAGGTAACGGTCCTTCTCCTGTTACTCCCTTTCGGCGAAATGCTAAAATAAACAGTGGCGCGCGCGTTTCGATTCGCGTGTACGCATAAATGGAGTCGCCGCCGATATGTACTGTCCATAGATAGTGCATCCGGCCGCGTGTTGTCACGCGCCTGCATAGAAAATGTTTTTCTCTTCTCACTGTACGCCGCTGCACTGTGACTGCCCTCGACCTCCCCCCCCTCTCAATCTCTCCCTTTCTGCTGTGACGCGAATTTTCCAGCGAGTGCGGTAGCCTAAATGACATGCGAGGGTATATGCAAATGCATGCACACGCACGCACATCGAGCGTGTGACGTGCGAGAGGTGCGAGAAGGACAATGCGTGATGCGTACATAGGCGCTGGGATTGGAACTATTATAAGTATAGTAATATGCGAATGTTGAGTGAGAACGTTTGAGTTATAGATATGAACTAGCTATGGAATATAGACTGTATAATGATAGGAGAGATTTTTATGCGTAAGCTAAATTGTAAAAAATAATTTGTTGACATTATCAAACCAATGGGAATTCGAAAAAGTATAAGTAAGTAAGTAAAAGTGTAAGTAAGTATATATATATAAGTTGAAAAACGTGAAGCTGTGAACGAAAAAATTCTACTACACAATACATGGTTCTATGACAATAAGCCGTGACGATTTCTAGAAGTACGTATATATATAAGGCGCATGTGAGAACTATCATTATAGAGAAAGAGTCCCGTAAAAAATGTAGCTTCACTGATGACATTCAAAGTAAAGTTATTTCCCACCATCTGGTCACCGGGCTACTTTAGCTTCCGGAAACAGAAAAAAAGGATATCGTTGGATCTATCGTCGTCGCGTTACCTTTCCCATTCGTAATTCAACATACTATGTTTTATGTGGTCATAAAAAGCTTATACAATTAACTGCAGGATGTACGCAACTCGATATTGTAACAAGTGTGAACTAACATTCTAATTCGAAAAAAAAATAGAGATGTCTTGTTGAAATTGGTTGATTAGATTCTGCGATCAATACAGTTCACAATACAATACACACATCAATACAGATATTTTCTAAAATCATGTGATTCAAACTTCTAACAAAACTTAAAATTTTACTATTACAAAGATTAAAAAAACTTTTCAAATTAAGTACTAAACCATTATTCTTTAAGATGGTTCGAACGTGAACATTGGCGTTAACAAATTTAATTATTAATAAATAAGATATCGCCATCTAAAAAAATAATCAACAAAACGCTGTAATCTTTTTTATTTTTTATCTGACTTCAATTTGGAAGGTCTCATTTTGTTCCATTTGCAATTTCAAAGAAAGGTACCGCTATGAAAATTAAAAAATTATCAATGCCGGCAAAGCTACATCAGATTGTTCAAATAAACCTCGTAAAATTACGACCAATTATTCACCATAACTTAGAAATTCTCATAAACAAACTGATGTAGCTTTGC